>JAJOOR010010622.1:0-16884 GCA_036250505.1 Solanum acaule | reverse complement strand
TTGCATGGTCCCTTGATAATAATATTAGTGATGACTTGCAATTTGTGATTTACAAGTTGACACGTGGCACCCCTTCTGTGGATTGCTTCTAGATAATATTATTACCAACATTATCAATATATAGCATTCTTACTACAAATTATTTTCCTTTGCCTTATCTTAGTTTTGTGCACTTGGAGTTCATTCATTGGTTTACTTTGATTATTAAGGGACCCAAGAGATTGACTTGTTTCTTATACATTTTTGTTATTTTCCTTTCTATTTACTCAGTCCACTCGTGCAAGGAAGAGGAGGACAAAAAGAAAAAACTGATTGGTTCCTCTATGGGTTGTTGCCTGTTGGACACCAGAATAAATTATGAGGGGTTAGCTCATATCCTAACTTAAGTTAGCTCATGAGAAAAAGAATTATCCGAGATCATACAGAAAGAGCACAACTCATTCAGTCAATCAATGTGAAAACAGAATTACAAGGCCAAAAACATTAAGAAACGCGGCCTATCAATGGGTCTAGCTCTAATATCGTGTAAAATTATAGTCCTTGAACCTAAATCATCTTCAAAAGCTAGAGAGCACAACTCAATTCTCTTAACCAAAAATGGAACTTAACAATTTTGAACCAAGTATTGACTTCATTTCACCTAGCTGGTTAACGAGTTCACCATTCCCACAAGAAAGACGAATCAAATCCAAAGATTAAATTCCTCCTTATTTCTCTCTACTTTTGGTGTTTAAACTGTATTTACCTTCCGATACTGCTAACACTGAAAGCATATAGTTCTAAGCAACATGAAAACTCCATGTTCGATTCGAACATCCAGCATAACACTTGTTAACCAGAATGCTAAGTTAAGCATGGGCAATACCGGCAACACATATAGGTGCTCAATAGACATCATTTCAATAAACTAGAGTTGATTTCAAGGCACCATTATGTATTTGGCCTTGATAAATGTTCAAAGCACTGATACGGTTGCAACCAAGTAATATTCTAAAACAACAATTTTTGCTTCTGGACAGTACTAATACAGTACTATGGTATGGTAGCCATTAATAGGATTCAAAAATATTGGTGTTGATGTTTCTTTGCCACATTAAATCTAATGGGTGTGGTCTGCCATAGTCTGTAATTGGGTAATCATTTGAAATGCAGCTGACTCCTGTGCTTCAGAGGGGGCTGGAATGCAGATCACTCTCGCAAGAACGTAGAAATCCAACCCTATTTACAGTAACTCCAGCATGAAATCCACCTATGAGAAAATGAACTCCAAGGATTAGTTGAATCGGGAATTTTTAAGGAATGGGTATCATTAAATGTCATAAAATTAGATTCTATCAGGTTGTGAGAAGCCGAATTTCGGCTTTAATTTATCATGGGAAAATTGTGATTCAGACAACAAATAGATATTATTAGCTTGTCCAACAGATGAACACAACACCCCCACCCCCCACCCCCCACCCCCCACCCAATATGCATTATGTTCAGTAGCACAGACATCAGTGGATAGAAACAACAAAAAAACTTGGGAATTCACCAGAAAAACAATTGAAGAAAATTACAACGGGGAAGGAAATGTCAAGGGTTTCCTGTTAAAAGGTGGTGTTCTTTTAGCGGCAATGCACAATAAAAAAACAAAGGACATTCAAGTGTTTTGAGGCAATATGGATCACTGTGGGAAATAGTACGAAGACAGATTTCTGGGCTGCTCAAGGACCCAAGGTATTGCTCACTTTGGCCACTCTGGACCACCGAAAGGCTTTTGCATTCCTCTAGGGTAATAACCCAAAAGGCACCTCAACAGTTGAATCCTTATATGACCCCTAACTTTCCCCTCCCATTTTGATGTGAAATTTGCCTAATGTAAGTTTCACAATGAACCCCCTTTCGGGCCTAACAACCAGCTTCTGTGGGCTGTTACACCATCTTTTATGAGAAAAGAAAAAATTGCATCAATGTAAAATACCGTACCAGCAACTGTTGCTGACACACTATATGATGGAAACACTTTATACAAGTCCAGCCAAAAAAAAAAACAATATATTTAGTGGGGGGGAATGACAATAAAGTAAATGCTTCGTAAGAATTAAGATACTGAACAGAAAATTGAAGTATGTGAGCAATCATAACAGAGAATATATAGTCCCATGCAGGAAAGGCTGACAATATTGTATGAAAAACTCAAGCAGTTCCAAGGATCATTCAACAAAGGAACAAATTATCAGACATACTGTCTGACCAAGAGCACAAGACATCATAATATATATGGAGAGGATCAAGACAAACACTGATAAAAGAGGAGATAAAATTTAAGTAAGTTCTGATGCCAAAACATGCCTGACATGCACATCATGGAGTGTGTACAGCTTTGGACAATTTCCTTCCGCTCATTGGTTGAATCAAGCCAAACTCTTCGTGATGTTGATTGCCGTCTTCTTGGATAGAAGCTCTATCCTTCAAGCACATTTCATCACAGAAGGCCAGTACCGTTTCTATTTTTAGAGCCAAACTATCTTTGCCACCTACAAGGCATTAAAATAAACATGAGCACATTGACCTGCAGTAATTTAGTTCAAGTTCATGATACAGCAGTTCAAGACTCCAAGAAACTACCAAAACTTGATGAAGAATCAAGACCACCACAAGGAAACTTAGCCACCTGATACTATCTCGGTCTCAACCACGCTGCTCCCCTTCACCTCCTAACCACCCTCCAACACAAAATAGAAAGAATAGGAAGCAAGAGAAAGGAAACCATTTTAGCGCCCCCCCCAAACTTAGGATGGCGCAATTGCTGTAGTTTTGACTTCATTCCAAGAATGTATTGAAGGGTGTGCAGGTAGGTAGACAACCATCATGAAAACAGTCTAGCTATGATGAATCTCCTAAAAGGTTGAATTTGTTAGGACATTTCCACTACACATCACGTCAGCTTGGAATAAAATGGATCTAAAAGGAGACATGGAGGCTGCAGATACCCAGAGTCAGAAACAAATGTATCAAGAATTTGTGTGTTTGGACTAATAGTTGTACTCTTGATAGGATGGATAAGTATGTGGGGATGCTTCTTTGCTCCATTTCCTAGAGACTTGCTGGATTTTTGGTTTTCTTTGATGGATAGAATTCCTCTTTCTGTCGGAGATGATGGAAGTGGATTTTTTAAACTTATTAGGGGAAAATATGTAGTATGTTTGGAGCGAGTGGTGTAGTTTAGGTCCTGTAGTCTTTTCTGTACCATCTTGATACCATTTTTAATAAATATCATTACTTACAAAAAAAAAAAAAAAAACAGGAGATACAGAGGCAACTAAGTTGGGAGGGAAACTTAGTTCATTCACATTATATTTCTTTAAGGAGAATCAAACAAGAGAGGGGGAGGAAAAACAAACAACAAGCAGATTTTATTTTTTTTTGTTCCATACAGTACCAAGCCATGTGAAAAGAGTAATGCTAGCACAAACAACTGAAACAAAACAAAGCTACTAAAGCCTCAGATAGAAATCATACCATCTAAGATTCTCTCAATACTTTTATCACATGAAGCAATTTCATCTCCAAGTTTAAGTTGTTGATCATACTGCCAAGAAATGAATGCAAATATTACTGAGAACCAAATAAAGTCTAGGCTCCAGTGATCAGATTAAAAAAGTTACTCCACAGAATTTCAATATTGGAAATGAGAAAACTAATAGTAAATTAGTTCTTAAAGCATAAGAGACAGAAAAAGGAAAAACCCACAAGACTTTTGACCCATTAAAGGTGCATAACTAAGGGCCATAACAAATTACTGACTACATTTTGAAGGATGAAATGCTTGATACATTGACACAAGTTTTAAGTGGTCAGGTTTGGAAAATATACATCATAGTCTTCGTCTTAAAACAGTCCAACTTAAGGAACTAAGGGTGAACTTAGTTTCTAATTTTGGATTAAACAAAAGTCAGATGAAAAACAATGAAATAAGATAGATTAAAATACTTAAGAAGATCGAAGGGAAACGGAGAAACAAATGTGGCCTTATAAGTAATATATGGCCACTTTTGTTTCTCCGTTTTCCTTCGATCTTCTTAAGTATATTTTAATCTATCTTATTTCATTGTTTTTTCATTTGACTTTTGTTTAATCCAAAATTAGAAACTAAGTTCACGCTCAGTTCCTGGACGAATTAGAATCAACTTATGATGTACTAGATTCCTTATGAGAAGATTAAGGACTAGGAGCTCATTTTTTTGCTCATTTGGATGTAAATATGGGGGACCACACACCCTTTGTGTAGTTTATTATTAATACACAAAAATGTTGCCAGTTCAAAAAAAAATAAAAAAAATCCAAACAAGATTCTCAAAAAAGAGTATGTGTGGTCAAGTGTCTTGTCATTTGCTTAGTGCTATTAGTATGTCTTGACCACATGTACTCTACTTCATACCAAACGTAAAATTACCAGTTTCTGTCGTTTTTGAAGAAGAACTTCAAGGGAACTTTTTGTCAAAGCCTCCTCTTTTGAAGCCAAAACAGTTTGTAAATCGCCTATATCTGTAGATTCATGCTTGCAAGGAACAAGTCGAGTATGTGCCACAGAAATCCCATTTCGATTGGGTGAGATAGTGGAAAGGTTGTCTTTATCAGCCTTCACCTCATCAACTCTTTCTGCCTGCAAATAAGGTTTGGTATCAAATATGACAACAAATGAAGAATGCAGACCCCTCTTCCCATCTCCAGGAAAATAATTGGAAAAGATAAGGACATATATCAACTTAAGTTGGCACCTAAGGGAGTCGCCTAGTGGGCAATTAAGTTGGAGGAGAACCTAGGTTTCAGGTCCAATTCCCATAGCAGAGGCAAAAAACACTAAGTGATTTCTTCTCATCTGCCCAAGCCTTGGTGGGTAAAATTACCAAGTACTTGTGTCAAGGTGCGCCCAAGTTTGCCTAGACACCACTATCATCAAAAAAAAGTGCAGCAGTTGTATGTCCTTTCCCAAAGAATATACTATAACCTCCACCACAGAATTCCTAAACCTAGATATCCAATCTAGTCCATCCAATCTTTTTGACTTCTTTTTTTTTTTTTCAAAAAGGCAAAGTTCATTATTTCTGCCTACTCACATTAAAACCACGATATTTTTCCCTTATCAACTTCTTGTAGTATCTCTTTTACAAGCTACCATTTCATCCATTATCTCAACTCTAAAGCATAATTTCATAAAGCTCAATATAGTAACATGAGGATACTTTTTTTCTTTTATGTCCATGCTAGTTAAGCATTGTAACAACATGAGAAGGGAAGGATTCACTGGCAATGTGGAACACAATCACAAAGATAGCGACACAAATTTCATATATTGCATGGATTAAGAAGAAAAGATAGGCTTAAATTGGAAATAACACCACTTCAACAGAAGTAAAATAAAATATAAGATAGAAAAGAACCAACTTTTACCGACAACCAGCCGGTTGAGATACCTATCGGCCACAAATAAACTACCTAGCTGAAATCCTGAAGTGGCAGACCTCCAACTTTTTTTATAAACAATATACTGAAAACCACGGACTATTTATTTGACTAAACAAAAGCTAAGAAAGCATTTGATTTGTATTATTCGAAGTAAATTGACTTCATTTGCCTAAGCTAGACATTAACATACTCTGAACCTAAAACCCTACACATGGTTACATTATATTGCTCAGAATGCAACCCCACCAAGATCCTTTAAAGCAAGAGAAAATGTTGAGGCCTATATATTCATTTCCAAATATCATTTTGAAGTGCAAATTAACATGTTAGCTAGGGTAAATTAGTTTGTTGGCACATTCATTTTTATATAATGTAATAATGATTGCTAATACCCATAATAGGGAAGTGTTCAAACACTATTGACACCAATGGGATTATACACTTTAATGTATGATAATTTGAAGGGGGAGAGGTCGGAAAATGAAGCATTACAAAGACTAGTTACTTCTATTTGATAAGATCATCAAGTTTTGCTTATAAGCAAAATAACAATTACAACAACTAGATCAAGGTATCAAGTGGATGTCTCCCTTGTACAAGGCTTGAGGAAGACACATTAAAAGAAATAATGTGTATCATCCAAAACCTCTGCTATAATAATTAGCAGTATTACTACTTCTTATTAATGTCATGCCATTATGCTTATTAGTGTCACTACTACTAAATCTATCACTAAGAACTGCAATTCAAGGATGGATTAATGTCTGTTGTTTGGACCCACAAAGCATACACAAATGCAGAAACTTTTGGGAAAAGAAGAGAAGAGGTCTATTAAAATAAAATTCTGCTATTTCTAGATGAAATTTCTTTCGTTTGAAATATTGATCACTAACTCATCCCAAGTGGGCAATTTCATGAATGCTCTTGAAAAGAGAAAGGGAGGATTAGTAAAAACAAACAAGAGTAATGCATCGTAAATCAATAAATTTTACTACATTAACTGAAATTGTCTACCTTGCAAATTATACCACTTCCAATGATTTCTCCACCACTCTCCCTCGTCCTCTTTTTCTGCTGATGATAAACTTTTTTGATGAGCTCACAATCCTTGCTGTTATTTCCATTTTTGGAGAAGGGAATACATGCATCAATTTCCATCCTCTGAGGCCTAGTAGGAGAACTAGAAAAGTGATGACCATCATTAGTTTTCACCTCCAAAGTTTCAAGATGAGCACCAGCTAACTCCATATCATTATAATCATTGATTTCACAGCCTTTGGTGGACTTCACCAGCTCCTCAGTTTTCTCTTCTGGTGTCCTTGGGTGATTGATGATAGCATGCAGTTCTTTTACAGTTGAATCCTCATAGTCTCTGCTATTTTCATGTTGTGCCTTGTTACTTGTATCATTTAAACATTTCAAGTTGACACCAGTTAGCTTATTACCACTGAGATCTACAATTCCTGTATTTTTAATTGAACTATCGCTTCCTGCTTCTTCACTTTTCCATATATTATGGGGGCCACCTACCGCAGTTGCTTCTTGACCAACAGCAGAATGGCCAACTTTTTCATGGCAACCATCACCGTGTTTTGCCTCTGAAATTTCAAGGTTTATACTATCTGACTTGGTTCCAATTAAAGCTTCATAACTTTCATCAGGCGTCTTTCCTTCAATCTTTTTAACCTTCTCCTCAACGCCCTGGTTTCCATTACTAGCACTTGTCTTTTTGGCTTTACCACTAAATCTCCCATGGGTCCTCACTGTTTCGTGGTGATGATGCAGACCATTTTCCTTCCCAAAATCTTTCTGGTCCCCTGTTTTCCTTTCACACCCACTGTCGGCAACAACTTCTGCACCAAAAGCGTCTGCAGGGTTGACCTTTCTGTCATACACATCATTGGCCACATTACTGCAAGCACTTTCTGAACCTATAGCAGTCATGATGCTTACATTGCCCGAGTTTTGATCAACCAATGAGATTCTGCTCTCAGAAATTTCTTTTTTACAATTGCTTGTTATATCCTCATGGCTTCTGGTATTTGAGCCCTCCAAACCAAAAACCTCCCTGCATCAATTCCAGTCACATAACATCTTATATCACAACCCAACAATTGGAACACACAAGAACCTGCAGTACAGTAAAATATACATATGCATACATCTTAACTTGGCTCCCCCCTCCCCCTCCCCCATCTTAACTCAATGGATATACATATTTTGATCAGGTCTACGCATATACATACAGTATATACAGTATAAGCTCCCAGCATAAACAGAGCTAAAGAGGACTAAATCTTTCACTATAATGCATCATTCAACTGAAAATAGCTCAATCTTGCAAGTAAGTTTGTTATGTACAATTAAGTATATTACCTTAAAAGAAATTTGATGATGAATTAGTACCAACTTACCTAAGTAAATCAGTTGTTTCTAATTCTCAAAAATAAAGTTCTTTACATCCCTAGGGCTTCTAGTGGTAAGAGTGCAGCTTGTGATGTGTGGTTAGGCACACGTCATGGGTTCAACCCCTTCCACAGACAATATTTAAGTGGAGAAGGGCAGAGGACTGGTTGTTATCTACCAAGTTTCAAACCCAGCACCACTAGCCAGGCATTTCTCAGTTATCAAAAAAAGCTCTCTAAATAAAGGTGGGTATGATGTTCTTTTAGCACCATATTCACAACTAATTTCCTTATGTTTTCCTTACGGTACAAGTCTTGTTCAATGATTTGTTAGGACTAATGGAATCAAGCAAAAGCACAATACATAAGTTACTCATATGTTGGCATTTGTCAATTTGATCACACAAAGTTGTTAAGCAACATGTAGAATGGTGCAAGAACAGCTAGGCCCAACCGTCAAGTTCAATTTCAGTATACATGTATCAACTTGAAGAACAAAAACCAAGAATAAGAACTGCATCATAAAGGTTAATATAGTAGTATCCAAATGTACTCAAGCTTCAGAAGGAATGAATGATGTAACTGAAAGTCTTCTATATACCAAGGAACTAAGCAAATATGGCTGAGACAGAAAGACATGTTAAGCCAGGCAGCAATGACTATAAAAGCAAAATCTATTGACAGCTCACCACAAATAAAGGCCAATTGAAATTGAAGGTACCTCAGGAAAAAGGTTGCTATGATATTGGCATAGGGAAGCAGATGAAAGTACTCAACTACTTCTGTAGCAGACCAACTACCAGAACTCCTTTTCACCAATGGACCCTGTAAGCTACTCAGATAAACACTTGTCACTTTTCATTTTTCTAGTAGCAAAAGGTACCAGAATACATGAATTAATGCTATTAACAAATCATACAAGCAATTATGTATATTTACTTTACATAGTGAATAATTAGAGATTGTTCTTTGACTAAGTTTATCAATGTTAGACTCATAACAACACAGAATGAAACTATAATCTTCAAACTCAGCATATTTAACGCCATAAACCTACTTTGAGTTGCTCTCAAAGTTATACAAATGAGTCTTTGTTTAAAAAAAAAAAGGTTATACATATGAATCATTCTGCTGACTAGCAAGATTGTGTCAAAGAAAGTACTAATATTGATAAACTCGAGAAACTATTATATCATTTCTTCACAAAAAGTAGCAGTATCATCAAACAAATGTGCTATTCTAACATTAGAGATACAAGAGTTCTTGTTGAAATAGCCCATCTCTTACACTACCCTTGATTAAAAAAAACAAAAGGTATTTTCTACCCAAAGCAGTTAACATGACAAGAACTAACCTCTCAATAATCTCCTTAACAGAAATTAGAATGTCTTGATTGATTGATCGGGTACTTTGCATAATGTAAAAGCAAGACGCTGTCTTTTCTTTTGTGAGTGAATATACCACATGCTTCTCCAAAGTCACAAGGTCAGTCTTAGAAATACCTGCTCCACATGAAGCAAAGTATCATACATAATAAAATGCTCTCTAAATCAGGACACACCTGTAACTCAAGCAGTTCATTTTATAAACCGGAACAGAAAGATCCAACTGCCTAGGTCAATGTTCTGTTAATCAATCCTTTCTCTGCCCAGGCATGAGAAAACTCTAATTAAGAGGCGTGTCGCTAGCAAAGGCATTCAAAGAACTTAGAAATCAACTTATGACTGTCTGGTTAATATAGAGCCGATTAGGCACAAATTACTTTTGCCGATCTAGAAATATATTACAAATATAATTCTGAAATTCACGTACCAGTTGCATCCTTGACAGCCAAAAATGCAAGTTGCTGAAAGCCAGAGTCATCATCTTTTTGATCTACTGTCACTGGTCTCATACTGGTTTGCCTCTTTCTTCTCTCCACCGTACCTTCTATTTCAGCAGTGGGAAGCTCAAGACATTTTTCTATGAGAGACCAGACCCCTTCAGTAACAGAACAATAATTCAGAAAACAAGTTTCTTTCTTAGAGTCTAGTAATAAGACAGAAACTTTGGAAATTAGCCATTTGTTGATAGCTGGAACATCTTTTGAGGCATCCAAAGCGCAAGATATGTTGCACGCATCTTGGATTGCTTTTTCAGTCACCGAGAGATCATTGTTCATGTCCTTGGAGGAAGTTAGATCTGATTGGTTCATGAACTTCATATATGACATCAAAGCCGGTTTCAGAGTCATGGCCAACTTGCAAAATGATTCAAAATCTAAATATTGTGCCTGCGGATCTTCCTTCCTCTGGTAGTAGTTGTAAAGTAACACAACAGCATGCAACTGAAGAAGGAAAAAAGGAACAAGGAAAAGAAATCAAAAGTTAGCTGGAGATCTTATTGGAAACACTTACAATTTTTTATAAAGTTGCCAAAGCTGATCCATACGTCAATTTTATTAAAAGTTAATATACCAAAGACTACAGGGGGGATACTAGAATGTTGGAACAGTGCTGGAGGATTTGCAAGACAGAAAAAGAGGAGGCAAATAGTGCATCTGTGTGTGTGTGTGTGTGGTGACTGTGTGGAAGGAGAGAAACCGAAGATGCATTGATGATAACTACAACCATATATAGAAGATCAAGATGAATTGTTTGTTTTTGTTTCACTTTTGGTGTAAACAATTATTGAATGATGTTGAACACTTGAAAGGTACTATAGGATGGGGAAAATCATTTTTCCTTCTTTGGTGGTCCTTATTAATGACCATGGATCAAAATTTAAATGATTTAAATTTTACAATTCAACAATAATAAAAAACAAAATGGTCAAGAAAATAAGATAATAATTTTTATTATTATTATGTCTAATATTTTCCATGCATAGCGCGGGTACCATACTAGTTTACAATAAAGAGCATGACATTGAATGTTTGTACCTTCAACTGAAAAAATAGATATATTATATATAGAGATAGAGTTCAAGTCGTATGAATTAATCTTCTCCATTCCAAGAATTTTTCTAAATCGCATTCAATTGGACTAACTTTATATCAGGTTGATAAGAATTGAAAAACAAGATGGAAGTCTGTTCTCGTTATTCAAACACACTGCTACTGTAACTTATCCTCAGAAGTCTTAAACTAACTAGAAGGAATATTTGAAAGGAATAACAAGTTAATAAATGAAGAAAAGAAATTGAAATCGGGCATGCTTTCTTTTTCAAATGTCAAGGGTCAAAGATCATGTCAAAAAGAACACCATGCAATGAGTATACAAGGTAAAGAGAGAACCCGCAAAGGGTGGGAAGAAACCAAAGAAGACCTGTTTGGCTACAGACTGCTGCTGAGATAGAGTGGGAGGTTCCTTAAAGGCAGACGATTTCAAAGGCAACCGAGGACCAACTAAGTATTCCAGCAATGCATTCACCACTTCTTCTGTAGAAACCAACTCCGGTTCCATAATAAAGCTTTGCCCAGCAAATAAAGCTAATAAAAATAAAGAACCAAAAATCAGATACTTCACAATGTGAGCTGCTTCATGGTTTTGCTATTGCACAGTTGTAAAGAGGAATGTAAAACCAAGGTTTCCAGACAAAATGCAGAATCATGTTGGAGGGACAGAAAGGCTAGCGAAAGTAAATACAGAATCACTACAACAAGCTCATTGCCTATCTACTACAGCATAAAATATTACGGTAGCTAGAGCAAAATCTCTAGAAAGGAGCAGCTTTTTGGGACCACCAAAAAACTAGCGGAATCACTACAATAAGCCCATTGCCAATCAACTACAGTACTATAAAAGTAATTACCTAGAGGAAAGGTTCTATAAATGAGCAGCTCATTGGGACCACCAAAACACTCAACACTTTAACCTATATGGGCACATTCAATATGACCCCTTTTGGAAGGATTCGACTGGGTACAAAAAAATTCTCTCCTCACTAAAGGGCGAGCAGGTCAGAGTGCTTTGGGATTTTACAATTCTGAATCTAATTAATGAAAAAACCACAAAAACAAAGTTCTCCACACATATGTCATAGACCCATCATGCAATCAAAGCAAATAAAACTAGTAGTGGTATAAAAGTAGAAAATGAAACACTAGACTCATGAACTTCTCCCCTTTAACTTATTTGGGCAGGTTCAATGCTGCCCTTTTTGGCCTTGAGCAATCCTATTCTGGCTGAATCCCACATGTTCACGGGATGGGAATTTACTCTCCTTAATTATATCACCTTGAGCAATCCTCCTCCCCACATTAACTAGCTTTTAATTGAGTTAGGGCCAAGATTGTTTCAGGGTTTTACAATTCTGAATCTACTTATGAAAACCCACAAATACAAAGTTCTCAAACACAAATGCTACAGATCCAATAGATAATCATGCAACAAAAACAAACAAAACTAGTACTAGCAAAAAGTAGAAAAATGAAACCAGTACAAACATCCAGTTGTATACAAATTTCAAGGCACAGAAAACCTTTCACTTAAGAGATGAACAATAACAAACAAAGTTCTCCACACAGAATCATGCAATAAAAACAAAAAAAAATCAGTTTCCATACAAAATTCAAGGTACAAAAACCTTCTGCTGAAGAGACTAGCAACAATCGCAGAGGGAAACTTGACCTTCTAGTTCTAGCAGCAGTTTTCGTTGAAACCCTTGGTTTGATTACACTGTAAAACTACAGAATAATCAGATTTTCTGCATATTTTTGCAGTTCATGCATCCTATTTAGCGTTTAACTTTTTTTGCTTAAAATACCATATTAAATTCCTAAGGCCCGTTTGGACATGTTATCCCTTTGAAAGGGGAAAACCGTACAAAATGGACTCAATCTAATATATTTATTTTGATTGGATCCACGGCCCAAACTATTTATGTGACTTCCTCTTGTTCTATTCATTGAACCACTACTCATATCATCGTTGTATATATATATATTTCTAATGGTATTCATATACTCTGAGATATCAAGAAGTAATTGAGTTGTCTTTTCATTGAAACACGGTCTCTTCTTCCTTAATGTCATTAGATATACATATACACTAATGGTATCAAGGAGTAATTGAGTAGTGTTTTGATGGTATCAAGCAGTAAACATGAATTAGTAGTAAAAAACATAGAGGTATGAAAGTAAGGAATAGTCACGGTAAATAGCAGTGTTTTAAAAGATGGGGCGTGAGGCGAGACATTTTATACAGTACAGGGCGAGGCGTAAGCCCCGAGACACGGGGCATAAGTCCCATGGATCTATGAGGCATAGTCTCATGTATATTCAATTTTATAGTTTTATCACTAATAAAATAAGCAAAAGTAAACATTTCAATGATTTATGAGTTTATTTGAGATAAGTATTAATAATCAATAATGAAGAAAAAAAGTATTATAATTACTATTTGAGAAATATCATTACACCAATAATAAAAATATGATTTTAAAGCAAAAAAAGTTTTAAAAAATAAATATAAAACGCCCGAGTGTACGTTTTTACGCCCAGGACTTACTTTTTATGCTCGGGGCTTACGCCTCAAATTTTAGAACTTATGCCTTGGGGATCTACGTCTTTAATTTAAGCTCCAGAGCGTTTTTGGTACGCCCCGCCCCTAGACTCGCCCCAAAAACATTTTTGAAAACGCTGGTAAATAGTTTCCCTTTTCTTCGGTACAAGTGTTCTTTTCCCTATATGAAATTAAGTTGAAAAATTATAAGTTGCATTTTTTCTCATAAACATGAAAATTATCCAAGTTGTGAAAAAATATATTTTCATACATTCTTACTGAATAAGCAAATTAGTTAACAAGCAAGATATATGAATATTTTAAAGTATTGCATTGATAAATCACATATGTTCATGGAGATATGTGATTTATGAATGTAGCGTAGCGCCTTATAATATTTTAATATCTTATTTATGCACTATTATTTGCTTATTTTGGTAAAATTATACAATAATTTGAGAAATGTTGATAGTTTTCATAACTTGTGATTTTTCAGATTTATGAAAAAAATACAATTTAAAATAAAAACAATTTACATGTTGGAATGAAACAAAATTTCAACTTTAAATCAATTAATTTTTAAAACATGAATCATGTACAAACAAGTTTGTAATATCGCAATTAAAACTTTAGATTGAATACATGCTACAAATAAATTAGTCAGGTTCCTTAATACAAATAGGTCGTAAATATAATGTTTGATTTTGTTTCATATAAATAGTATATATTAATATTATGGATAAAGAAAAAGAATCGATCTTAAATGTAGTATCAAGAAAAATGAAAAACGTTATATATTTGGGTAGTTTGGTTGTTAACTAGCATAGTTTTCTAAGTTGCAAATAAAAAATTGTATTAATTTTATATATAAATGACTTACTTTTTAATTATCGATAAAATGAGATATTATTTATGTAGGATTCAAGACTCGCATAACTTATCTTTCAATTCAACTACCAAACAAGCCCTAAAATACTTAATTATTTGATGAATTTCCTTGTGATTTACCTTTTATTTGTTAAGCCATTGACTAAAGAAATATTGCGACTTCTTAAATTGTGAGGAATGGTAGATAATTTAGTTCATAATTAAGATGTTTTAGAATTTTAATCAAGATTGTAACTTGAATATTAGTCCTATCTTTTATGAGGTATACATTGTATCAAAATTTTCATATAAAAATTAATATCGATCTTAGATAATTTCTTTAATTAAATGTGAAATAAAATTCATTTCAAAATTTACTAAAGTTCAATGTACCCATTACCCAATTCACTCACTTGATTAAATTTGAATTTGCACAAATTCTTAACTAGAAAAAAAAAGTTGATTTCGACAAACATGGTAGAATTAAATTTGATGGGGACAATCACAAATATTCATCTCATAAATATTAAATGATCGAAAAAACACAATTACAATACTTATATAAATTAGGAACATGTATAATAATGTAAACTACAAATGAAAAGAAGGTACATGCGCTTAGGCAAATCAATAACTAGTCGAAGACGATGTGGATTGCGTTTTCTTCTCATTTTGCTTGACGGCTCACTCATTTTGAAAATGTTTTTTAAGTTAATCATGACAAGGGACGTCTCATATTTATATATTATAAGTCTTAGGGTTAGGAATGGCAATAAGGCGGAGTGGGGCGGATTACATCATTTGCGGGGCAAGGCGAGTTAGAACTTTTGCTGGTGCGGAGAGAGGCGGATGGGTTCAAATATAATTTTTCAAAATTCACACGGGGCGGGTTGCAGGTTATGAATCAAAAAATCTAATTTCGTAATTTCACATTAATTTTTGTACCAGTTTTGCATCAATTTGAGATTTTCTTTTTTCTTCGAATAAAAAATTGTTTTAATGGCCCAAAAATTAGAAAAAAAAGAAGTATTAAAATGATATTACATCACTATTGCATTTAATATTTTGTTTATTACCTCGAATTCAACTAATTTAAACTATAAAAAAAAAACTATTAACATATTTATTTTAGGAGGTAAACAAAAAATAAGCAGTTAACAAAATTTGACTTTTTGGTTAAAAAATTATTGTTTCTAGTATTTGAAATTTCTTACAAATTTCACAAGGCAGGTGGAAACAACAAATTGTGCCATGTGGGATGGGGCGGGTTGAAATCTTAGTGGGTTTATGCGGATTTGTCCCGCAACTAGGGATGTTCATGGTTATGGATATAACCAAATCGAACTGCAATTCGAACCAAACCGATTAAAAAAACCGATATTTGGTTTGATTTGGTTAGGTTTGGTTTTAAATTTTGAAAAACCGATATTATTTGGTTTGGTTTTGATTTTACTAAAAATTAACTGCAAAAATAACCAAACCGAACCGAGAAGTTATATATATAAATTTTAGAATTATTTATAAATAAAATATAAGTATTTTGATAAATTTTAATTAACTTAAGTCTTTAATTTTACTATTTTTTGAAGCCCAACACTTAAATTTTTGCGCAACTATAAAAAGGTTAAGTCTAAATCCCTCAATATTCATTACTTTAAAGATCATACTTTCTCTGTTCTATATAAAATTTTCTAACGCAACAGTGAATAATCTAAAGCTCAAGCTAAAGAAGATGGTAATTGATTAGTTTTGACTATGAAATATTGGTTTTTTTTTAGAACTAATTTCTCAATATTTTAAGGTGTAATTTTATTGAAAAGTCTATTGATAAGATGTTGAGATCTCCAGAATATTGAACCAACTTTATGCTGTTGACAATGAGTTTTTTTAGTTTCCGAAACTTGGTACATTGGATGAATCACTTTGTTCGTGTAATAGCTTATTTGTGAATTATTCATGTACCAAGTGTTTTTGTCTATCAAGATGCGTATGTCCTCAACAAACTTATTACTTTCGAACCGAAAAAAACCGAAAAAATCTAACCAAACCGACGGTTATTTTTTTTATTTGGTTTTAGAAATTTAAAAACTGATTTAAGTTGGTTTGGTTTTGGTTTTAACTAATAACCGATCCAAACTGAACCATGAACACCCCTACCCGCAACCATTCTGCCCTACTCTATTGCCATCCTACTTGGGGTGTATTTGGTATGAAGGAAAATGTTTTCCTAAAAAATGTTTTCTTGGAAAACAAGTGGACTTTTAACTTATTTTTCTCATGTTTGGTTGGTAATTGAAAAATATTTTTCAGAAAAATATCTTATATTTTTTGCTTGAGACTAGAAAATACTCTTTAAAAAAATAATTTTTGACCCGAAAATCAATATAATTGATCTAGGACGCAACCTTAACATCCGAGCAAGGATGAGATCCCGAAGATCGTTATAAAATTTGATCCTGAGATCTGACCCAAAACCTGACCCAGACTTTCGACCCTAAAATATTTTTCAAAAACAATTTTTTTTAAAAAAATAATTAATTAGGGGGTGGCATTTGGTGGATGGTTGGGGTAGAGGTAGGGGTAGGCGTAAAAATAGAAAATTTTAAATATTTTTCAAAAAAAAAATCTTTTTTTACAGGAAATGGCGGGAGGGGGGGGGGATTTTTTTTTTTTTTATT
>JAJOOR010010621.1:0-30626 GCA_036250505.1 Solanum acaule | reverse complement strand
TCCTAATTCATATCAACGTAGTTTCATACTCTAAATATGGATTATAGATATTTTTTTATTTATTCCACGAATTCTAACTTTTTATTTATAAAAGTATATAAAATTGTTACACTTTTTGAACAATTAATTGTAGGTGTAAAATGAAATTTTAATATTGTGCACAATAGCAGAATTATGATTAATAGGAATATCTTAAACAAATCGACCTCCGGATATCGCTTTTATTAAAAGTAATTAGATATAATAAAAAATACCGACCTCATGAGGTCGGTATCACATTAAATTTTAAGATAAATAAAAAGTAATCATGTTAATTAAATAATATTGACATCGGGAGGTCGGTATTTTATATTAAATTAGTTTTTAACTTATATAAAATCGTCATTCGGAGGACGATTTATTTAGAGTTAATTGAAAATATTAATTTATTACATACTATTTAGTTTTACCGACATTCGGAAGTCAGTATTATAATTTTTTTATTTTTTTATTTTACACAAAACCGTCCTCCGGAAGACGATTTAAATAAGATTAAATCAAAATATTTCTCAATTTTGTTTTTTATATGGAGAAATGGGGAAAATCGCGTCTGCTAGTGCAGATATTTTAAAAAAAGCGACGGACAGCGTCTCTATGTCCGTCGCTTTTTATAAAAAATGTTTGACCAACATTTTGACCAAAAAGCGACGGACTAAGAGACATTGTCCGTCGCTTTCTTAAAATATTTGACCAGATATTTTGACCAAGAAGTGACAGACATAAAGATGCTGTCCGTCACTAATTTAAAAAATAATTAAAAAATTAAAATTAATAAAAAGCGACGGACAGCGTAACTTTTTTTAAATTAATAAATAATTATTTTTAATAAAAAGTGACGAACTGCGTCGCTATCTATATAAAATAATTAATTAGCAAAAATCCGCGAAAAAAAGCGACGGACTAAGCGATGCCGTCCCTCGCTTTTAAAAATAAAATAAAAAAAAATTATTTTAATTAAAAAGCGACGGACAGTGTGTCTAATGGCGTCGCTTTTTGGAGCGACGCCGTCCGTCGCTTTTACTTCCGTCATTTTTTAGCAGTTTTTTAGTAGTGATATGAGCCTTTTCTAAAAGTTTGATGACATATTTGAGCCTTTTCCTTTAAATGAATAAATAAAATTTTGAATACTTTGACAGTGTTAGAAGGATGATCGTAAGTATTGCTGTGGAGAGATACATATGAAAATAGATTTGAAGGGTTATAAGGGAAGAGGAAGAGTGGTGGAGGAGTTGCGGAAGGGATAGTTGAGCAAAAGAAAAAGAAAAGAGAAAAACCTAAAAACTAAAATAGAGGGCAACTTGCCGATAAAGTTGTGTAAAAAAACATGTTACGCCGATTAGTTAATCTCTTCAACAGTGGCGGACCTAGGATTTTCGTTCAGGGGGTTCGAAAAATAAAAGTATAAATGTGTAAATAGGCCTAGAAATGGGAACCTTTAATTTTTTTGGGTTTAAAATCACACTTTTAGCACATTTTTTAAAGTAAAAAGAAAACACTAAAAAAAAATGAAAAACAGAATTGAAAATTAAAAAAAAAAAACTAAAAAAAACCGAAACTGAAAAAGAAAAAATTAAAACGCTTTCACTGAGATTCGAACTAGTGACGCACAACTTAATTTTTGGGAGACTTGCCACTGCACCATTAGCTTCTCTTTGTTACTTAGGGGGTTCAAAATATATATATGTATAGAAATACAGAAAAATTATTTTATATATACAGTGTAATTTTTTGCCGAGGGGGTTCGGGTGAACCCCTGGAGACCACGTAGGTCCGCCCCTGCTCTTCAATGCTCAGTGACTTGATAGTGACCATCAAATTCATGAACAATCTTGATTTTACATACCAAAATGACAAATAATTTCCTACTACACTGAAAAAGGTGGAAAGATTAGATTTTCGAATAGGGAGGTAAACGTTATATCGTAAGTTACAAGAAAAAATAGTCTTATGAGGCCCTATAATTTTATTAAAAGTAATATTAGTTCAACACGTTTTGATTAAGTCAATTTTAAAAAAGTCATTGACACCCCTACGTAGGGGATTGAAGCTTTAAATTACTTCCTACTTGTTTATTAGTTAAACTAATTTTAAAAGGAAAAAAAAGAAAAGAATATGACACTTTAAAGTAATGGAATAGAATATATATATATATATAATAAAATAATATTGATATATTAATCATGAAAAAGATATTTTTGATCTATTAGTAACAGTGAGGGTATTCTAGACCAAACTATTAGCAATATGAGCATTTTTAAATAAGCTCAAGAATATTTTTGAACCAAACTATTTAACTAAAGACATTTTAGTTAATTTCATAGTTTAAAAATATTTTTGACCATTTTCCATTAATAAAATACTCCCTCTGTCCCTAATTATGTGTCCACATTTTCTTTTTAGTTATCCTGTCCCTAATTACTTGTCCACATTTTCTTTTTTAGTTATCCTGTCCCTAATTACTTGTCCATTTTAACAAATCAAGAAATGACAATTTTTTTTTACCTATTATATTCTCAATTAATTACTTTGAAAAAGGTAGAAATTTTTGAAATCTTAAGTTTTTAATTTATTCACTTCATAATTAATAAGGGTAAAATGGTAAACTTACTATGTCAATAATTATTTTCTTAATAGGTGTGCCAATGCAAAAGTGGACAAATAATTAGGAGATGGAGTAGTAATTTAGAAGAATGAAACAATATGCATGTACGGAGAGACAAGTAATAATAAAATAGGATACCCCGAGGCACTTTAGTATTGTCACTTCCATATTGTTAGTTAGATAAAGCCAAATGCAACAAGCTTGGGACAATGAGTATGCATAATTTAGTGGTACCACAAGTATTACTCTGAACCTTGCTTACAAATTACAAAAATAGAGCATATTCGACAAGCCCGAACCAAAAGCTGCACCTGTTTCTCAAAGATGAGATATAAATTGGAAGACACTGCAGTCTGACATATTTATACTGAAAGTTGATATATCTTACCCTACTTTACCTACAACATCAATAAACTAAGAGAAAATAACTGGCAACTGATTACTTGCTTCAGAAACAGAAAATCAATTAATCATCGGTAGGGCCATGTGAAGCTTTGAGGGGATGGTGCTTTCTGGAGGGAACAGTCTAGGATCTTGCTGTTGCTCATATGTATCACATATACTCAAAACTCCTTTATCTTCACTGCTGGCTTTGACAGGAAATAGTGCATACAATGAGATGTTCAGGGATGGCAGAAATTGTCACCCACATACAATTACTGCAAGGATGATGAGGCAACCTATAGACCTAGTAGTCCCTTTTATTAGGGCATTCAGATGCTCTGTGACCACTGCGCCCACAATTGAAACATGCACCACCAAAGCTTCTGCAATAGAAACCAAAAATATAGCATGTTACAGGTGACGAATGTGAGAAAAACAAACGTAAAGTATAGGGGAAGGGTTATTTTGGCCCTTTACAAATAACATTGGACATAAATAGTCCATCTTCACTAGCATTTATTGACAGAAAAGCCAACTAGTACCGTAAAAACCTAACAGCAGTAATGGAACTAACAGAAAGAGCTTAACAGTGATTTCTTGCATAGAAACAAGACCTATTGTTTTTATAAATGTAGTGTCCGGACCAGGGAATACCTGCCACCTCCCACCAGCAACAGGTACCGAGGCTAGAACAGATGGGGAGAAATCACCTAGTGTTTTGTCTCTACTGGGATTTGAACCTGAGACCTCATGATGCTCAACTCACTTCAATGACCACTAGGCCACACCCTTGGGTACGCACCTTGAAACAAGGCCTTTGCAAGTATCAACTGTAGAGCATTTGCTTACCAGCTAATAGATAAGTGATTAGCAATTAATTATGTTCCTCTACTCTACTCGAAGCAAATGGTTTGTTCTCTCAACTGTTGAAGGACACAAATCCATTGCCATTGTCCGAGTAACAAATCAGACTTCTAGTCTTTTCTTTTTTCTTTTAAATTATGTACTGGGCATAAATAGATTAGAAACGGCGCTTGCTTCAAGTTCTGTTCTTCACAGTGCCCAGCATCAATGCCTTCATTCACTCGTGTCAAACTTTTCACAAGTACGTTCTTCTTTGCAATTCCTATCAGAAGGGTGATCGTGATAGCAACTGAGAGCAGTCCTTCTCAATGGTTAAGAGGCCGAAAAAGAAGTGTCAAAGTTGGAAATCAGATTGAGTCTCTGTAAAGCTAAATCCTTAGCACATAATCTTGTTGGGAAGGAAATTGAGTCAATCTTCAAGAACGGTTCTGTACTTAAAATTTTTTCTGAAAACAAGACCAAGAGGGAAGAAAAAAGATTGGATGCACCTCAAGAATGTCAGATTTGATATAGATGAAGAAAATAAGACCAGAGACACTTCTGAATGGAATTTTAAACTCTTCAATAGTCATGATATTTAACGATTCTCTAACTCTTTATGTTACCCTACTTCATTAGCTTTTAACATTAGTTAGCAGCTTTTCCATTAGTGAATGGCTTTCTCTCTGACCTTGTACCAAGAGTGTCCACTTCGTGCAAAGATATTCCCAATGTTATCTATAAAGGACCAAAATAAGTCTATCCCAAATTAAAGAGTGAACTATTTATGTCATTAAGTAGCAAGAACATATAATAATATAAGTGAAGGACTGGGTTGTGGCTCACTACGATTAGAAAAAACAGGGCAATTAAAATGCTTGCCAAGCTTCAGTAGAAGCAGTATCTGTTCCAATGAGAAACAATAGAGGAGCCGCAGAGAGAGGGGGGGGAGAGAGAGAGAGAGAGAGAGAAGAGATGGGGAATCCAATCCCAATATACGAAGGTATGATCCCAGGTACTATTTTGGATTAATATGCATTGATTTCTACAAGATTTAGTCTTCAAAACGTGATACTTGACTTGGATATTCATAGGTTTGGCTCTAACATCCCAAGTTGAGAATTCGATGGTTTGAATAATGGTACGATCTCAGTGCAATGTAGATAGTGGTTCAGTCAGTGCTCCTTCCTCCCAACAGAGACAACTACAGCTGCAGCATTGAAGACGTGACGGGTCGTTCCATTATGGACCCCACCAACATCTGTTGATTGTTACAAAAGCCACTGTAGTCAGTGTAAGAGGAGCTCAGGAGTTTGCTATTCTTGTGGAGAACAGGGCCACTTTGTAAATTATGAACAAGGCATTCAGGTATTGGTGAGACTAGATCACGGATTCAACCTCGGGTACTTACACCAGGTCAGACAGCCATTGGTCGCTCTTAAAGTCACATGATGTAATAGTCAACAGGGTGCACAAGGTGCAGGGGTACCACCCCATTTTGAGCCTATTTGGCCAAGTGGCTAAAAACTGCTTAAAGTCACATGATTTAATAGTCAACAGGGTGCACAAGGTGCAGGGGTACCACCCCATTTTGAGCCTATTTGGCCAAGCGGCTAAAAACTGCTTAATTTTACAAGCACTTCTATTAAAATAGCTTTTCAGACAAGTGCTATTGTGTTTATCTAAATTATTTGAAAAATGCTTTTGAATAGTAGATTGCATTTGACTAATTTTTTAGAAAGTGGTTTTGAGAGTCAAATTACGAAAAAATGACAGTTATCAATGCACTTTTAATATTAAGAATATTTTATATAGTGAGATTATTTTAAATATCTGTTATAAAAGTTTCAATTAATTTTTATTTTTGTTTAACTAAATAATACATATTACAAATTTTCAATCAGTATTTTACATAGATAAATCAAAGAAAATATCAAATATTGATATAATATTAATATTATGATTTAAATATAATTAAAAATATGACGTCAAATAAATTAAAAATCATTCCACACATTAAAGCATATAGTAATAATATATAAAATAATTTAAAGAATTTATTGTGAAAAAAATGATGAATAAAATTCTTAAATGGAATTTAACCAAACTTATGAGATGCTAATTAATTAACAAGGGATACATTGGTAAATATGTATAAATGGTAGGAATACTTTTGTCTAGAAAAAAATAATTTTCTGCTTCGGCTATTAGAAGCAAAAAGAAATTAGCTTCATCCCAACTACAGAAAAATTGCTTTTCTATTTAAAAGTTGTTTAACTGATTGGTCAAACACCTTTCTTTCCAAAAAAGTACTTTTTTCTCAAAAAAGCCTCCCAACCACTAGGCCAAAAAGGCTCTTCTATGTAATGGCTATATGCAAAATATTGAGGCATCCCATGTTGTGGTGCAAGTCTGCTCTTATGAGGTATTTGCACTTATAGATCCCGGATCTACATATGCATGTCTCTTTACTTTGCATCTTGTTTAGAGAGGGATCTTGAATTCTTAGATTAGTCTTTGTAGTTTAGACTCAAATAGGGGAGTCTATAGTCGTAGATAGTCTCGGGGTAGGGAAGGACCACGATCCATTTGGTTGTATTACAAATGATTAATTTTGATGATATTATGAGTATGGATTGACTAGCATCATGTCCTACTAATAATCACTGCAAATATTAGTTGAGGGTGGAAAGGACTAGTAAATGTGGAGATGGATACTAATTTTATTTTAAAGATTATCTCAACTATAATCATTTTTTGTGTTGTTATCTTTCTCATAACTTTTATATATTATTGGTGATTTATTTATATTTATTTGTAGAATTATTGAAAGTTTTTCTTTTGCTTATTTTCTAAATAATAAAATTATAAAATTGAAGATATATGAGATATACGCCCCATAGATCCATGGAACTTACGCGTCGCCCCATACTGCGTAAAACACATTGCCTCCCGCCCCCGCCTTTTGAAACACTAATTCTTGCTACTGAGGTGAGCCATCCACTCTACTCATGAAGGTTGTTACCTCTGCTTTCACCTTTCTTAGTTATGATATTGGGTTTCTTTTATAATTCAGACAGTATTATATTCTCCATGACTAGATTGTTGGATTATGGGATTCATTATTTACTCATGTTGTACTGCTGAGACATGGTTTCCACCGTCATGTTAAATTGTGTTATGGTATTTGGATTAAGCTTCTTGTTATGAATGCTGATTTGCTTACGAAGAGTAGCTGCTCGCTAAGTGTCGGTCATGACCTAACCAAGTTTCAGTGGTGACAATGACCATCTTAGCAATTAACAATACAATGCTGATAATCCGTCCCATCATACAAATAATGCCAGCAGTAACTGGGTTTGCTTGTCCTTTTTAATAAGATACCAGCAACTGGATTAAAGTCCCAGGACAACGCTAATAATGCAATCACATAAGAGCAAGTTGCTTGGGAAGAAAGGAGAGAATTAGATATACAACAAAAATAGAAGAAATCATATTAAATTGTGTGCCCATTAAGATGAGAAACAAACCTGTCTCTGCTTCCTCCAGATAAAGACCTGCTAGAGCGCCTATCACCACTGATGAGCCAATCACTTCCTCCCCTTCTTGTCCGGCCACCTCGCGACCTAGAGTCATTCCCCCAATTATCATCATCATTATCAGAGAAACGGCCACTAGAAGAACCCTGAGAATATCTGCCTCTACGGTCTCTAAAACCTCCTCGTGTCCCCCTAGTATCCCTGCTTGAAAACCTCCCATAGAAATCACCAGCTGGTCCATCGTCTTGTAAAGCAGGTAACTGCAAGACAGAGGATTATAAAGATTACTATCCTGTCTCAGATCTAAGAGTTAACAGCAAAATGAACTGTGCAGCTAAGTCACAAAATATAAACAAGAACCATAGTAAGAAGCAGATTAACCTTGGTAATCTTGGAAATAGTATTTCCAGGTGGTAACTCCTGATTTAGTAGATCTGCAGCAATCTCCTCAGGAAGATCAAAGATGGCCCCCTGAACCTGAGCTCAAAATACGTGAAATGGTTCTGGTTAGAGCAAAGACACCGAGAAGGGGATCAGAAAACAAGACACCACATCTCCCTAGGGGCATCAACAATGTGGAACATATAGCAACATCATTAGCATATTGGTTACACACCCTTTCATCTGCAATTAGGTGAATTTTGCCAATTTCATCAGCAGCTGGTGAATAGACATCAGAGAGGAAACCAGTAACAGATCTTGCCGACAGGAATCCTCGGGAATTTTCAGAATCACGTGTCAGCTGTAATGTAGTCCACCCCTGCAGTGAAAATATGTTGATCACAAAAAATGCAATGGGCATATACTTTATATCTGGAGGCATAAAAGAAAGTGAAAAGAGATGGATCAAAATCTCAAGTCATGGTTGCTTATACTAGCATTTTGACCACAGTGGTAGCATCCGGTGATTGGCATCATCAAATAAGGAAAGACCCAAATTAGCGGTTGAGATAAAAAAAGGAGAAGCATATTTAATGTTGGGGGAGCTATCATCGAAGAACCAGGTATGCCTTTTGGGCAGTTGAATAGGCCAAGTACATGGCCCACTTGCAGGCCAAGGAACTCACCCAACTAACAAGGCCTGCAGAGTGGCCTTGGAGCAGTTCAATTGCACATATCACTTGTCGATACTACAATTTTGCACCACAATGAGGATATTAGTGTCAATTACTATGACAGCTCAAGAGTGAGTTAGGACAAGGGAACACTGAAAAAAACAGCTGATGAATAGATATAGGAGCAATATCATATCACTTCAGCACCTCACTTGACCATTGAATTGGCCATTATAACTTGCATACAGAAGAAGCCTATCAGTCCACAGCACAAAGGGTGAAGAAAGGAGGGAAAGAGGAAGTACTGCAGAAATTTCTTAATTGCTGATTAACTCAATATGGAAGCAATCATTAAGATTTATCAATACATATATGTACCTCAATAACAGAGGCAACCAATAAGATTTATCAATCAACATAAATACCTATAACTGATCATACCTGTTCATGAGTTATTAGAGATCGAGAAGATGGCGGTTTGGAAAATCCACCCAAAAGAGCAAGTGCAGCAGCAAGGGAATTTACTCCTTGTTGCTCCATCAACTGTTGTGCAGTTGGAATGAAGTACTCAACAGATTCGGGATGAACTCCAGTAAGTGCAGCCACCACATGCTCAGCTGATGACTCTAAAACCTCTTTGACAGATGGAGGACTAACGAATTCAAACTTGCATCCAACATCGCGTTCGAGAGATCTGACAGTTCGCCTTTGACTACCTGTGTACATCAGAATGGCAATGCCTTCTTTTCCAGCACGGCCCGTTCGACCAGAGCGATGAACAAAAGTTTCTGGATCGTTGGGTAGTTCATAATGGATTACCTAAATAACAAGGGGGGATGGATCCAAAAGGTTATTACTGTTAACTGATGCCTATAAACAAAGCATAGAATCGGAAAAATACAATGTCCAAGTGACTGTGCAGCACTTTTCAAGCAGAAGAGATTCAAACAGTTAATTCTGGTCATTGGCAAACGATGGAGTATAATGAATACCAACATCAACTCCCCACCCCACCCCACCCACAAAAAACAAGACTTTAACACTGATTTTATGATTGTAATGATTCTATTACAAACGCCCTTACAACGCAGTCGAAAGAGTATCACCTCAATGTGGCAGAAATTCTACATCAATATAGATATTCCATAACACTTAGCTTTCTCCAAGATCTGATTCAGAAGTCAGAAGTGAAAAATTGAAAATTTTCAAAACAAAGGGGCAACGAGAAGAAGGAGAAGCTGGACAGAAAGAAAATAACAAGTTTGACTATATCATATCTATGAAATACAATAACAATTAGTATTATGATTGATCAAACCCATGTCTCTTCCACATTTCACCAGTGTATATGCAGCTTTAGGCAATTACGCAAATAGTCAAAATATGCAACAACCTATTTGTGAAAACTGCCCGCTTTCTAACAAAACCAACGGATTCTGTTACTCAAATTTTGACTCTCAGCTACAAAATGTAAGCATTCCTTTCACCTAGATAAACGTCCAAAATTCCAACTTTATCCACAGAAACCACACCATAAATAACAGAAGTTAAAAATAAAGCAGTCAAGTTTGTAAAGGATATATATATATATAACCGTATGAACTTACTAGGTCAACATTAGGTATATCAAGACCACGAGATGCAACGTCAGTCGCAACTAGCACAGTGAATTTTCCTTGCCTAAATCCATTTAGTGTTCTTTCCCTCTGATGTTGAGAAATGTCGCCATGCAGTGCCTCAGAAGAAATGCTATTTGATAATGCCATTGAAACCTCATCAGCATCTCGTTTTGTCTGTGTAAAAACAATTGTTTTTCCACCCTTTGCATAAACCTGAAAATTGTTTAAAGCAAAACTCAAAAGCTCTGAATTCTGCATTGGTGGAAAAAAGCTACGAGAGTAGGCTGTTCATTCATACTGTAACAAGATCACCAAGTATAGATCGTTTTGATGTTGATGTAGCTGATAGAGCATAAAGCTTGATCCCCTCTGCCAGCTTTTCATCTTGATCACCAACCTAAATGAGTATTTGAAAAGAAGGGAAAGAACAAAGAGTAGCAATAAGACAATTATATATATATATATATATATTTGTAAATCTATATGAACACAGTTAAAACCAATTATCCATAACTTCTTTGGAGAAGTAAGGAAATATACTGATGATTTTTATTTCTAATCAGAAAACAACAGCATTTGCTATTAAAAAGAGCAGCTAGAGATCATTCAGGGGCACATTGAAGTACTGCATATATCAAGATGATATCATAATCAAGAAGGACGATGATACGTGACTCTGAGAAAGAACGAAGACTTACCAAGTCAATTGTCAAAGGATTGTTCAAATACTTCCTAGACAGTTTCTTTACCCAGCCAGGCATGGTGGCTGAGAAAAGCATGCTCTGCCTCTGTGGTGGAAGTTTTTCCAAAATAACTTCCACATCTTCCTCAAATCCAACTGCGAGCATTTGATCAGCCTCGTCGAGGACCAAATATTCCACCTCCCCAAGTTTCAAGGTGTTATTGTTTATCAGGTCAATAAGTCTACCTGGAGTTCCAACAACAACATCAACCCCACGGGAAAGTGCATTTTGCTGTGTAGCATAAGAAACGCCTCCGTATATGCAGACAGTGTTCAAGTATGGTGCCGAATCTTTCATTTCCTTCTCAACTTGATTGGCTAACTCTCGAGTAGGTGCAAGTACCAAAACTTTGGGAAGCCGTCCCCGTCTAGAAATTAAAAGAGAAAATTAGCATACTCGTCAACAATTAGACTAATAAAAACTCTAACCATCATGATAAAACTTATACCTCTGAGTGTTTCTCATTTCTTCATCTGTACTAAGTTTTTTCAATACTGGAATACCAAAGGCAAGTGTCTTCCCCGTCCCTGTCTTTGCACGAGCAATTATATCCCGACCCTCCAGTGCCGGCACTAGAACAGCTCTCTACATAATAAGAAAACACATGATTTAGGATAATCTATCAAATATTTGCAGTGAAAAGGTCTTACTTCCATTTCAAAATCACCTTTAATTCCAATAACCTACATAAACAACTAGAATATATCACAGAAAATAGTCCACCGAACCAACACGCACGCCAAATCATGAAGGATAAAGTTAATATAGAAGCACACATTTCGCAAGTGTAATGACTTGCGCTGCATCCCACAGTGAATACTAGCATCTTACGATAATGTCTATGCCTGCTACATACGTTATATGGGTAGTTAAGTATATTTCAGTTAGAAACAGCTGAATAAAGGGGTTTACCCCCACTCACACGAGTGCTAGGGAGAATGGTTGCATATCACACACAGCCTTCCCCTTGCTGTTCTGCAAAGAAGTTGATCAGACCCTCGAACCCGTGACCAAATGAGCACTATACCCCACTAAACACAGTTAAATACGGATTCTAAATTGTTGTCCAGCTACTTTTGCAGATAGTACAGTTAGAGTCACAAATCTGAGGGCGAGCCTTGGTGCAATACTGCAACGGTAGTGTTGCTCATTAGTGACATATAGGTGCAGTCACTTGGTATACAAGCTAGCATTTAAAAACAATTAGGATATCAAGCAAATAATTGTACCAATTTGGCATAAAAATTAGCTAATAAAATTGCACTAAACAGTTGAACAAGATAAATAACCTGAATTGGGAAAAGTTGAGTAATTCCACGCTTCTCAAGAGCCTCAACAAGCCTGTGAGGTAAACCAAGTTTGGAAACAGCAAGTTCATCCTCATTTGACTCATTATCCTCAACCTCATCCTCAGAATCATATTCACTTTCGCTAACATTCAAAGAATCCTTCCCGAAACCCCCAATTCCCTTAAACGCTTCTTCACTAAGCACAGAAGAATTAGGAGTTACTACAGCAGAAGCCAGAAAAGGACGTCTGAGACGAACATGAACATGAAAATTGGATTTTTCAGTGGAGAAAGGAAGAGATAAAGGAGGGGTAGCAGTGGGTCTTCGAGAGAGTTCGAGTGAAGGATTGGTTTGGTATATGGAGGAAACTCCTATAATGGAAGAAGAAGAAGAGGCCATGGGAGAGAAGGGATAAGAAGATAGAAGTGATGATAAGGGTGGAAGGTTTATAGTGTAGGAATGCCTACTGCCCAGGGACTTTTATGGGTTTAGACACAATAAAAATACCAGAATTACCACTCCTTCAATTATTTTCAATATAAATATTAACTCTCATCCAAGTTTATATTTTTTTATATATAAAATAAAAGGACTCATTGTTTAAAATTTGCAAAAAATAAAGGACTCATACTCGGCGTGAAGAGATTTTTTGTAACATGTGAAAGGATTATATTAAAGAATAACTAGTTACTACTTTTGTTGACTAGTAGATCTTTATAAAATTATGTGTATTTGGAAAAAAAATTGTAAAATATTTATTTATAAAAAGAACATGGAGATATGCCATGTAGGTGTCATGTAGGACGATTGTGTCCATTTGCTCAATTTTATACAAGTTTAAGTAACTACTTGTGCACATCCAAAGTTAAAGGTCATAGTTGCCAAATGACGCCAAGTTAAGGGTCATGTTTATGCATTATGCCACTTTATTAAAAAAGGTGTTTGTTGAGTAAGGTTGACTTTCGTGCCCAAACCCCTTGTATAGGTTCAGAACTTGAGTTCATCTTTCTCATATCGATCAAGGTTTTTCTTGAGTTTGAAATAAAGGGCAATGAGCAAGGGTGTAGCAGCTGCGCGAAAGTTGTTTCACCTTAGAACATCATTTTTCTTACAAGAGTGCTAACGCGCGACCTTACATTTTCGCCTCATGCAAAGCTGCACTCCTTTAACATGATGAGAAGAAGAGGGGTCGGCCTCTTTTTCATACCAATACTTATTTTCTAATACATATTTTTTTGGTGTATAACTGCAAAAACCTCGGAAATTGGAAAGTAGGATTAAAAAGGAAATAAGTCAGTTTTTGACACTGGTGCAGGAACTACGAGTCCTAGCTACAGTCCATAGAAAGTCCTACGGGGCTTAGGAAGGAAGTCGTAGAGTTGAGCTAAGTTTTTGGAAATGTTGAATCTCTGATGTTGGACATATGAGTAAGCAGGACGGGGTTTAAGAAGGAAGTCGTAGAGTTGAGCTAAGTTTTGGAAATGTTGAATCTCTGATGTTGGACATATGAGTAAGCAAGACGGGTCATTGTTGGTTCTACGGGTCATAGTTGGTTCTACGGGTCATAGATGGGTTCCGTAGAAAGGTTTCTAGACTTAGTGAAATTTTGAACCTACGAGCCGTGGAAGTTTCCACAGACCGTCAGAAGGTCGCTGTAATACCTCAAAATCAGACTTGGACTTTACAATAGGAAAACAACAGAATTTGGTGAACCACGGTAGGGTTCACGGACCATGAAAGGAACCACGGTCTGTTGACCTGTCCGTGGTTCACACCCACCCAGAAGTGGTGGACCACGGGACCCTTCACGGGCCGTGGACCACCATACGAGCCGTAGGAAGGCCCGTGGAGGCCAGGCAGAACCAACCCAAGCTCAGGCCTCAGACCATGGAGCCCACCTGTAACACCCTGTAAATTAGTTAGTTGAACTAGTGTGTTGTAGAGTCTTGTAGTGGAGTTTTGGAGTGTTGTATGAGGGTTAAAATCAAAATAAATGGCTCCCGTACTTAGAATATCATGTTTAGGGGTTAAACGTCCGGGTACGACTCCCCAAGGACCACCCAAGGGGTCCTTGGGGAGGACCCCAAAACAGTCCCCAAAACGCTCCTCTTTTGATGAACCATGATTGGCCATTCACGGCCAGTAGACTAGTCCACGGCCCGTGGTTCATGGTCGTAAGTCAAGGCCTGCACAGGCCTGCAACTTATGAGCCTCAATCCCCAATCACGGACCCAAACTACGTTCAATAGACCCATCCACGGTCCGTGGATGGGAGTCTCGTGAATGCTGCCAGTTTTGGGCAAGTTTAGTTTTAAGTTAGGCTTTGAGGGTTAGTTTAGTAATTAGTTTAGGGGTTAGGGTGGAAGTTAAGTTAATTAATTACCCTCCTATAACTAGTTAATAGACCCCTAAAACTAAGTCTTTAGCTCATTCATCTTAAGACCCCAAATTACTCTCCAAGAAATCCTCTCTCTAGAAGAATAAGAAGAAAGGAAGTTGGGGCAGCAGCTTAGGGAAATTTTCACCAATGATTCAAGATTTGTTTGGGGCTTTGATTGAAGGTATGTGAAGCTTATTCATCCATGGGTTCTTCCACCCATGGAGCCCCCTTAGTTTCCCCCAATTGAGAAACCAAAAACCTAATTCTAGCTAGGGTTGTGCTAGCATTGTGGGTAGGGTTTGGATGTGATTCCAATCTAGTGGATAACATCCAATTATGATTGAATTAGCTTTTTTATATGATATTATGATGATTTCATGTGATTTCTATGGTGAACCCTAATCTAAATTGATGAATGTGATCTTTGTGGGTTGATGCCATTAGAGGTGAAATTGAAGGTCCATGAGTGATCTTCCTAAATCAATATTGTGTGTAGTAATTGATCAAGATTAGGAATACCTAGACATGAATTAAACTAGACACTATACTACATGATTGATCTTGACTTGTAAAGATGGAATTGGACCTTTAGGGCAATTTATGACTAAGATCACCTAGTATCAAAGAATGTGATTGAATGTCTTATAATCTAGGTTCATAATATGCTTTCATGATGTAGATTCATTGAGAACGAAGAGTCATAGTAATGAACGATGATCCTTAGGGATTAAGCAAGAAGCTAATATGATTGCCTTGAGATCCTAAGGCTGAGAGTAAAACCTACATATGAGTCCAAGGCTAATGAATAGGATTGTGTTGAGAGACCTTTACCTACTTAATTCACCATATGAATCATAGATGGTAGGAAGTGATAGGATCACTAAGGTCATGATGATATCCTTGTCTAATGATGAATTTTATACATGATGCTAAACATGAATATAAACTTAACATGAAAGACTTCTCACTTAGTAATGGTTCTAGGGTTGAATGACTTCTCCTAACTAATTGAACCTAAGGCTAGAGAGCCTTTATACCTAGGTCATGGATTATGATAGTTGCCCACACATGGTCTAAAAGAGGTATTAACATGGATTGGTGGTCAAGAACTTCTTTCCATTAACTTGAGTCCAAGTAGAGACTTAATGATTATCTTGTGGGATTTATGCCTAGCACCGAGAGGATATTGAAATGAGATAGAGGTTCCCACCTAGTTGAGTTTGGGCTTTCATGGAGGTTCCCACATAGTATAGGTTGGGCTTCCCACATGGGATCTCTCACCTAGAAGAGTATTGATTTCCCCAAGTGTGTCTCATGAGATGGAAGCCTCACCTAGTGGAGTTTAGGTTTGTAGTAGCAATCTCCGTATCCCATAACTACATGCCCCGTAGGAAGTTAGCTAGTGGATCCAACTAAGCTAACAAACCGGTCTTACCTTGGTAAATGGACCAACCATTGATGGTGTGGGTAACACCATGAGAGATCATGTGATAACTCATATGTTCTCGTGTCACTTATGGCTATATCCCAATTAAACAAGATTGGTAATGAACTAAGATTGTGCTAAATGTAGCATCTCCTAAAGTTCAAACCTCATGGGCTAAGACTATGCATAAAGTAGCATCTCCTAGGGTCCAATGCAAATAATGGTCCAAGATTATGCTTGAAGGGGCATCTCCTAGAGACCAACTAAACGAACTAAGAGTATGCTTTAAGTAGTGTCTCCTAGAGTTCAATCATAATGAACCAAGATGTATCTAGTGTAGTATCTCCTAGGGTTCAACCTTTATGGTCTAAGATTGTGCTTGAAGAAGCATCTTCTAGAGATTAAAACTTAATGAACTAAGATTATGCCTTAAGTAGCATTTCCTAGGGTTCAAGCTTAATGAACTAAGATGTACTTGATATAGTATATCCTAGGGTTCTAAGTAATGAGGGACTAAGACAAGTTAGTGAATGACCTCATAATGTTCAAGAGTAATAATGGACTTAGATATGATTGGGTAGGGCCTCATAGAGTCCATAATGATAATCAACCTAGACATGCTAAACGAAGTATCTCATAGGGTCCAACTTATTAATGAACTTAGATTATGCTTTAAGTAGCATCTCCAAGGTTTCAAACATAATGAACTAAGATGTACCTAGGATAGTACCTCTTAGGGTTCAAAACAAGAAGGAACTAAGATAGCCTTAGTAAAGTGTCTCTTAGGGTTCCCATGCTTTAAAAGAGGGCTAATCTCTAATTAAGGAGCATGAGTATAATAACCTAAAGAAGTACTTAGTATGAGTAGTATTATGGGATGCTACTCATGCCTTGCACAAGTATGACTAAAGGTTACCTTATGAGTGTTGTCTTACATGGGTGATGCTTGATGGATTGTTGCTATAGATGCCTTCCAAGATAGGATTGACTAGAAGGGGTAATTCCTTTGTCTACATGAAGTAAGCCAATAGTGATACCAAATGAGGTTGAATATGACTAGGATGACTTCAAGGTTAAGCTTAGTGTGAAGGGTATTATGGGATGCCTTTTTATGCATTGCGCAAGTGTACCTTGCGATTACTTAGGAGTATGGTACCCTTGTGGTAGAAAGGTTTAAGACTTAACCATGCCTATAGACCATGATTAGGATGACCAAAAAGGGATACTTGGCTTGGGTGGTATTGTGGGATTCTATTCATGCTTTGCACTTGTATGCTTTTGAGGTTACTTGAGAATGGTGCTATTTTGGTAAAAATGACCAGGAGTCAATTATGCTTGTGTGATACCTATAATAAAGACTTGGCGTATTATGATTATGGTCTATCTCCTATGCTCATTAACTATGTCTTATGTTGACTTATATTTTTAGGATGCTTGGGTTGATGATTATTCCATGGCTATGTTGATTGTGTTATGCCCATGTTATTATCTCTTATGCATATGTCTTATATTGACTAACCATATTTGAGATGCTCTTATGATGTTGTGCTAGCTTTCATACTTGGTCATTTTGTACTAACGCATATTGCCTACATTATAATCAAATGTAGGATTGAGGAGGTTGAGTTGCTTTGAAGGCTAGGTTTCCAAGGATCAAGAAGAAGTTAAAGAATTGGTGAGTCCTCATAGCTTCGAGGACGAACCCTTATTTCCTTTGTCTTTATTTCATGTTTTGAAACTATTGTATGGGTTGTGTCCCAATAGTTTATTCTAAAGAGTTGTATTAGATGGTTTGAGACAAAGTCTAGAAACTCTTCCATTTGCTTTTATGAGAAATGACTTCGATTGTAAAAATTATAAATTTTCCTGTATTTTCTATTATCTTATGTTAAGGATGTGCTAAGGGCTTGTATGCAACCCTTTCGGGGTCAAGTACGCCATGTTACGTCTAGGGGGTATCCCTGGGTCGTGACACCACCACGGGCCGTGGGAGGGTCCGTAGTCCTGAGCCAGTAGACCCCCAACCCAAGTGAAGGACCACGGTGACCTTCACGGTCCGTGGTCCTCCACACGATCTGTGGGAGGGCTCGTGAAAAGGACCCCCCAGAACCAGTGGTCACTGTCCATGAACCACGACCCACTTGACAGGCCGTGGTCCCTTTGACGGTCCGTCATTGGGTCCGTGGAAAGCCCACGTCAGATTTTAAGTTAGGGTCATTTTGGACTTTTCCCCTAGGGCATTTAAACTACGTCGTTTAACACCTAAACTACGTCGTTTTACTCAGTTTAAGCCTAATAACCTAGTCAGAACATAACCAAAATCATTATTCACCAAACTTCATCGAAATTAGAGCCAAAAAGGAGAGAAAAGTTGACAGCCCTCTCAAAAACACGCAGTAGGTTTGCTTTAAGTTTCAAACCCGAAATCGAAAGATTTCTCCGTGAATTTCATCACCAGGTATGTGGGATTTCACTAGTGGGTTCTTTTCACCCATTAGGTCCCTAGAATACAGTTAGATTCTTGATTTTCTATATCTTGTGTAGACCTAGGGTTTCTAAAACCGTGATAATTGTTGTGATTTAGCTGTTGTATCATCCTAAATTGAATTAGCTTGTTTCTTGGAAAGTTTGCTTAGTTCCTTGCATGAAACTCAAAACGCTAGTTGTGTAGATTCTCTTAGTTCATGAATTATACTTGCTAGGTCAGTTAAACAAATAAACATGCTCCAGATTTCAAATGTTACAATGTGAGTTCCGAAATGTTAATTCTCAGATTTGGATGTCAGAACATTGAGCTATCCAGTATTTCAGTTATGTTGTGTCATACACATTTCCAGTTGGGAGTAGACTTAGCGCCGAGTTAGACTACGGTTCGGCTTACCCTCATAGTCCCAGAACTACGTGCCCCCATAGGATATAAGTTCCCTCTGTGGCATCAGATTTAGTGATCACGCCAGTCATGCCTTTATACCCCTAGCAAGGTATATTGGGTCCTCTCGATGGGGTGTATACATCGGACTCCACGTTTAGCTCCGTGGTTTTATGTCGGTCAATGGGAGCTCCCACAGTCAAACTTTAGTGCATTTGACCAGGTTTTTAATTTATACTTCAGTATCCAGGCTCAACATGTTTTGTTCATGATTAGTACTTGGTCATTGCATTCAGTTTAGCTTTTTAGTTATATTGCAGTACTTACTTCCTTATTCAGATTATATCAGTGCTCAGTTATGCTTTGTTTAGTTCATATGTATTTGTTCATCCTATATCTATATTATGCTTGTTGAGTACATTCCAAGTACTGACGCATACTCTGCGCTACATCCTTTTATGATGTAGCGCTTAGATTGGTTCTTGTTTCGTATTCAGCAGCTTCAGTGGTGAGTCCTCATACTTCGAGGACAATAGACATGCTTTTTATTTTAGTCTTCTATTTCGTTTTCAGTTTTGCTCGGGTTAGCTAGGGGCATGTCCCAACAACTCTAGTCAGTAGAGGCTTTTCAGACATAGTAATAGAATCAACTTGACTTGTTGAGATTGATCTTTCAGTTGTTATTAAACTCTTCATACATTTCATATATTCAAACTAGTTGGGTATTCCCTATTTTCAGTTAATTATTGTTTTAGCTTCCGCATAGTATCTGGTTTACTTAGTATCTCTCAGTATGCTTATGATATGCTAGATACAGGGTTAGCTTAGGGTCACTCGTGATCCTAGGTCCCGTGTTACGTCAAAGGGGTAGCCTCGAGGCGTGACAAACTTGGTATTAGAGCTTTAAGGTTTAAGAGTCCTAGGATGTCTGAAAGCCGCACTAAGTAGAGTTTCTTTCATGGGTTTGAAGTGTACCATATCTAATGAGAGGGAGGCTACGAAGTGTATCAGGAAAAAACTTCACTTTCTTGCTATTTTTATCGTGCGTGGGTATAATCTCCTTTCTAATTCGTCGTTATGCGTTTCAGATCATGCTTTCTCGTAGAGCTAATGCACGCAATGCTAATGCAGTTCCTCCAGTCCCGAACCATGAGGTTACGAATGCATAATTTTGGAAGGTGATCCAGCTCTTGGCTCAGAGTGTGGCCAATCAGAATAATCAGCAAGTCCCAGTTTCTACTAACACTAATGGTGGATCAGTTGAAACTAGGGTTCAAGATTTTGTTCGGATGAATCCGCCAGAGTTTTTATGGTCACAGGTTGGTGAGATCCCACAAAGCTTCATTGATGAGGTTAAGAAAATCTTTGGAGTGATGCAAGTGACTGGTAATGATAGGGTGGAGTTGGCATCCTACCAGCTTAAGGATTTAGCTCACATTTGGTTCACTAAGTGGAAATAAAACAGGGGTGCAGATGCAACTCCTGTGACATGGGATTGTTTTACTGGAGATTTTCTGGACAGGTTCTTCCCAAGGGAGTTGAGAGAAGCTAAGGCACAAGAGTTTATGAATTTGTAGCAGGGTGCCATGTCAGTCCAACAATACAGACTTAAGTTCACCCAACTCTCCAGTTATGCTCCACACATGGTTGTCGATCGAAGGGCACAAATGAGTAAGTTTCTATTTGGGGTATCTGACTTGGTGAAGATATAGTGCAGGAATGCTATGTTGTTAGAGGATATGAATATATCTAGGCTTATGACTCATGCTCAATAGGTTGAGGGGGATAATCTTAGGGAAATGACTAAGGACAATAAGAAGGCTAGAATAGGGAATTATGAATACTCTTAGCAGAAATCGGATGGAGGAAACTGCTCACAGTTTTAGCAGAGGTCTACAGCCCCAGCACCTTCATTAGCTAGTGCTCCATCCCCAGGTTTCAATAGGATCAGAAAGGTAGGGCGTCAGGCTCTAAGTCTTAGGGGAGTGCTCACGGTAACAAGACTTACCCAACTTGTCTAAAGTGTGGTAAGAACCATCCAGGCGAGTGTCTTGTAGGCAAGGAAGGGTGTTTTGGGTGTGGTCAGTCTGGCCATAGGTTGAAGGATTTCCCTTCTGCCAGGCAGGGGCAAGGAGGTAACAACAATAGGGCTCAGTTTACAACTCCAGCAGCACCAGCAGGTCGCCCATCTCAACAGGGTACTTCATCTGGTACAAGGGCGGTCAGCGCCAGAACAGGTTGTATGCTCTCCAGGCTCGCTAGGATGAGGAAGATTCTCCTAATGTGTTCACTGGTATGTTACGAGTCTTTCATTTAGATGTTTATGCATTGTTAGATCCAGGGAATACACTGTCTTTTGTAACTCCCTATATAGCAGTAAACTTCGATTTTAGTCCAGAAACTCTCTCAGAACACTTCTTAGTCTCTACTCTAGTTGGTGACCCAGTTATAGCTAGATGGGTATACAGAAATTGCCCTGTCACAGTCTCTCAGAAAGTCACCTCAGCAGATCTTGTAGAATTAGAAATGGTAGATTTTGATATTATTCTAGGCATGGATTGGTTACATTCCTGTTATGCCTCAGTCAATTGTAGAACAAGGATCATTCGGTTTCAGTTTCCAGACGATCTAGTCTTAGAATGGAAGGGTTCTAGCTCACTGCCTATGAGTCGATTCATTTCTTACCTTAAGGCCAGAAAGATGATTTCCAAAGGGTATGTCTATCATCTTGTTCGGGTTAAAGATTCAAACTCTGAAACCCCAACTCTTGAGTCAGTCCTACTGGTAAATGAATTTCCAGAAGTGTTCCCAGAATATCTTCACGGAGTTCCTCTCGAAAGGGAAATCAACTTCGGAATAGATCTCCTTCCAGATACCCAGCCTATTTTGATTCCTCCTTACAGAATGGCTCCAGCCGAGCTTAGGGAATTGAAAGAACAATTTAAAGACCTTTTAGATAAGGGCTTCATCAAACCTAGCATCTCTCCATGGGGTGCTCCTGTGTTGTTCGTGAAAAAGAAAGATGGTTCTCTCAGAATGTGCATTGACTATCGGTAGTTGAACAAGGTCACAATCAAGAATAAGTATCCCATCCCCAGGATTGATGACTTGTTTGACCAACTTCAGGGTGCTAGTTGCTTTTCTAAGATAGACCTCAGATCCGACTATCATCAGCTCAGAATCAGAGCTAGTGAAATTCCAAAGACAACTTCCAGAACTCGGTATGGTCATTATGAATTTGTAGTTATGTCTTTTGGACTAACAAATGCTCCTGCAACTTTCATGGATTTAATAAACAGGGTGTTCAAACAGTATTTGGACTTGTTCGCCATCGTTTTTATTGATGATATCCTCATCTATTCCCGAAGTGAGGAGAGGCATGCGACTCATCTGAGAGTTGTCCTGCAAACTCTCAAAGATCTCCAATTATTCTCTAAGTTCAGTAAATGTGAATTCTGGTTACAGTCTGTCGCTTTCATTGGTCATGTGGTATCCAACGAAGGGATTCGAGTGGATTCTCAGAAAATTGAGGCAGTACAACACTGGCCCAGAACCACCTCTCCAACAAATATCAAAAGTTTCTTTGGTTTGGTCAGGTACTATAGGAGATTTGTTGAAGGATTTTAATCCATAGCTTCCCCATTGACTAAGTTGACTCAGAAGAAGGTCAAATTTCAGTGGTCAGATGAGTGTGAGAAAAGTTTCGTAGAACTGAAGACTAGGTTGACTACAGCTCCGGTCTTGACTCTACCAGATGGTTCAGACGGTAATGTGATTTATTGTGATGCCTCTAGGGTCAGCCTAGGTTGTGTGTTGATGCAGAGGTAAGGTCATAACTTATGCTTCTAGATAGCTTAAGGATCATGAGAAGAACTACCCAACTCATGACCTCGAGCTTGCAGTCGTAGTATTTTTCCTAAAGATTTGGAGACACTACTTGTATGGTGTTCATGTTGATGTGTTCACCCAGAAAGAGTTAAATCTTCGTCAGAGGAAATGGCTTGAATTCCTCAAAGACTATGACATGAATGTGCTTTACCATCCTGGCAAGGACAATGTAGTAGTTGATGCTCTTAGCAAGTTGTCCATGGTAGTGTAGCACATGTTGAAGAAGAAAGGAAAGATCTAGCCGAAGATGTTCACCAGCTTGCTCGCTTAGGAGTTTGCCTTACAGACACATCAGGTAGTGGGGTGATAGTTCATAATGGATCAAAATATTCATTGGTAGCGGAGGTTAAGGAAAAATAGGATAGTGATCCTGTATGTATTACTTTAGTTGAAAAGTGTAGTCCATCAGCATAAAGTTCAGGTTTTCTCCCAAGGGGGAGATGGTGTGCTTTGTTACGAGAGTCGCTTGTGTGTTCCTAATGTGGGTGAGTTGAGGCAACAAATTCTTACAGAAGCTCGTAACTCCAGGTATTCCATTCATCAAGGTGCCACTAAGATGTACAGTTATCTACAGGAAGTCTTTTTGTGGAACGGCATGAAGAGGGACATAACAGATTTTGTGGCTAAGTGTCCTAATTGTCAACAGGTTAAGGTAGAACATCAGAAACCAGGAGGTATGACTCAAGAGATTAACATTCCTACATGGAAGTTAGAAGTGATAAACATGGACTTTATCATGGGTTTACCTCATACTCACATACAACATGACTCTATTTGGATAATAGTGGACAAAGTTACTAAGTCCGCTCACTTCTTGGCTGTCAAGACTACAGGTTCAACAGAGGACTACGCCAAACTCTACATCCATGAGATAGTCAGGTTGCATGGGGTTCCCTTGTCCATAATCTCAGATAGAGGTCCTTAGTTTACCTCTCATTTCTAGAAATCGTTTTAGAAATGTCTTGGTACTTAAGTAAATCTCAGTACAACGTTTCATCTGCAGACGGATGGTCAGGCAAAATGTACTATTCAGACCTTAGAGGACATGTTGAGAGTTTGCGTGATTGATTTCGAGGGAACTGGGGATGATCACCTACCTCTCATAATGTTTGCTTATAATAATAACTTCCATTCCAGTATTCAGATAGCCCCGTATGAGGCACTATATGGGTGTAGATGCAGGTCCCTGATTGGTTTGTTTGAAGTAGGTGAAGCAACATTGATTGGGCTAGATTCAGTTCATGAAGCTATGGAAAAAGTTCAGCTTATTAGGGATAAACTAAAGACATCCCAGAGTCATCAGAAGTCCTATGCAAATGTGAGGAGAGGGACTTAGAGTTCGAAATCGATGATTGGGTTTTCCTAAAGGTGTCACCTATATATAGGGGTGATGAGATTTGGCAAGGAAGGAAAGACCAGTCCTAGATATGTAGGTCCTTACAGAATCCTAAAAAGGGTTGGTAAGGTGGCTTATGAGTTAGAGTTGCCAACAGAACTAGTAGCGGTACATCCAGTCATTCACATTTCCTTGTTGAAAAAGTGTGTGGGTGACCCAACATCGATAGTACCATTAGAGAATGTTGTTGTGAAGGATAGTCTCACTTATAAAGAGGTACCAGTAGAGATTCTTGACCGTCAGGTTCATAGGTTGAGAAATAAAGAAGTCGCTTCAGTCCGTAGAGGGAGCTACTTGTGAAGCAAAAACAGCCATGAAGGCTAGTATCCTCACCTCTTTCCCTCCAATTTTATTTCAGCTTGAGGTAATAGTTCCTCTCCATTATCTTAGTTTACTTTCTTATAAATTCAGTCTTCTTGCATTTTCAGCATATTTGCATGTTCTTGGAACTCAGTTCAGTTAAATATCAGTTTCTTGTACTTAGTGGTAGGGATTGCAACTCTTTCCCTCCATACTTCGCTGGTTTAGACTTCATTCGAGGATGAATGTTCCTAAGGGGAGATATTGTAACACCGCAAAATAAGACTTGGACTTTGCAGCAGGAAAACAATAGAATTTGGTGAACCTCGGTAGGGTTCACGGACCGTGAAAGGAACCACGGTCCATTGACCTGCCCGTGGTTCACACCCACCCAGAAGTGGTGGACCACGGGACCCTTCATGGGCCGTGGACTACCACACGAGCTGTAGGAAGGCTCATGAAGGCTAGGCAGAACCAACCCAAGCTCAGGCCTCAGACCACGAATCCCACCACAGGCCATGGTCTTGATGACGAGCTGTAGGAGGGTCTGTAGTCCTAAGCCAACAGACCCCAGCTCAAGTGAAGGACCACTGTGACCTTCACGGTCCGTGGGAGGGCTCGTGAAAAGGACCCCCCCTGAACCAGTGGTCACTGACCATGAACCACGACCCACGACCCACTTGATGGGCCGTGGTCCCTTTGACGGTCCGTCATTGGGTCCGTGGAAGGCCCCCATCAGATTTTAAGTTGAGGTCATTTTTGGTCTTTTCCCCTATGCATTGGGCATTTAAACTACATCATTTAACACCTAAGCTACGTTTTTTACTCAATTTAAACCTAATTACCAAGTCAGAACGGCCAGGGTCTCGCCTAATGTTCCAGAGTGCCAAGCCCTGAAAGAGAAAATCTAGTCAGCGAGAGAAATGAGCAGTCGGTGAGTTATCGAACGGTTCCGCGATGCAGTGCCCTATCGCCCAAAGTTACAGAACCTGAAGATGCTGAAGGAAAGAGCAAAATGGCGATGAAAATGACCAAAAGGCAGATCGCCGATTGGTTCGGCGATCCCGACTAACTGCGCCGATTGAACCTCCATAGCACACCTTTTGACAACTATAAATACTTGTTTAAATTTTTAGCTTAGTAATCTGATCTTTTGTTGAAACATAATATTATTCAGTTTTTGAAGTTTAGAACTTAGAACTGAATAGAGGACAATATTTCCTTAGCTTTGAAGATTTCCATTTCTAAGAAATTGGAAGTGGGTGTTGAAGATTCTTCATCTTAGACCTTTGTAAAGACTAAATCAATCCTACCAGTTGATGGAAAAACAACTCGATAACGATTTTACCTTTTTACTATGTCTAGCTAAGACCTCAATTCTTGGGGGTGTGATTATGGGTTGATTTAACTGCTGGGTATTGTTAATTGATAGTTTATTTGTTGTTTAAAAGTGATTTCATTCAGTAGTTGTGGTTGAATTTAATGGGTTGTAGTTGCAAATACAATCTTAACTTCGTGTTTTTGGCTTGTTCGAGAGAGGGGTTTTAAAACCAAAATTACTGAATCGATGGTCTGTGGGTATTGGGTTGTCATGGGTTCAGCTCGAGAGAGTGAAACCTAAACCCTTTTCACACATTCAGCTCGATAGAGTGAATGGACTAAAGCGAAGCCTGTGCTTCATTTTTGCTTATTGGTGTTCGAGAGAAACCATTTTGATTCAGGGTAAATTGTTCGAGAGAAAGTTTACCCCACTAAAGTCTAGCTTATTCACCGATTTGCAGCTGTTTACTATTAATTGCAATTACCCGGTTGTTTTCCTTAGCCCATAATCCAATCACATCCCAAGAATCCCATCTTCATATTCATATTTTTGTGTTATTTTCTGTTTTAGTTGATAATACAAACAAACCCCCTTGATATTTGACACTTGTGTCACCCTAAACTTGAATTATGTTTTTCTTCGGAAATGTTTTTAGCTATGATTGACTTAAGCATATTTATGCTTTTCTATTGATTCTTGAGTACGAACCGCTCCCTTGGGACTCGACCCCAACTCATTAGTTTGGTTATATTACTATTGAACGATTTTTGGCACTTAGTATTGGATGAAGTGTCCTGATACGTGAAATCAAAATGGCGCCGCTGCCGGGGAATGTTGGTTGAGAATTTTCAGTTAAGTGAATTTTGTTCTTGATAGTTATAGTTGAATCTACTTATTTTTGGTTTTGGTTTTTGTGTTGCTGTTTGAACAAAAAAATTGAGCATATCTGCTAGTAACGGTGACCCAATGAACTACCCTCCTCTGAAAATGATGATGCTAAGGGATAACATCCTAAGTTTCAATAAATTGGAGGGTGAGTCAGTTTATGAGTTGTGGCAAAGGTTTAAGGCTCACTTGCAGCAGTGCCCGACTCATGGAATTCCAGATAAGATGATTCTAGAATGTCTCTACCCAGAGCCGAAAGAGGGGTTGTCTTATGAAAGTGAGGCAATCCCCACTAATGTAACTTAAGTGGGGACTTACGTCGTGCCACGACGTTAACTAAGGTGCTTCTTGGGAGGCAACCCAAGGCTTTATCGCTTTTTATTTTTGTTTTAGAAATAATCGTGTGTTGATTTTGTAGGTTGAAGTGTGGGAAGTGCTTGAAAAGTGCAGGTTGGCGAGCCAAAAGGTCCAGTCGGTGCATCGCCGAAAAGGTCAGCGACCCCGACTCAGACCGCCGTTGGACTCAAGACAACTTAAAAGTGGACTCTGTAAAACTCGGCGAGCCCAGGAAATTATTGGCGAGTCACCGACTAGGTCGGCGATCATGATCTTTTCCGTCGTTTGGACCCCCAGATTAACTGGAAGTCTTGTAAAACTCAGTGAGGTAAGTCACTCGGCGTGTTGCTGAGTGGTTTGGCGAGCACGACTAATATCGCTGAATGGGCTATAACTGGACGATTTTTATAAGGCCAAAAGTTCAAATAATTTCAAACTCTTCACTTTCCTTCACTTTAAATCTTCACAAACTCACCCCCGCACCTTAGTTTATATATTTTCGCATTTTTAGAAGTATTTTAGTCGTTGATTTGTGCTTGGATTTGGATTACATTGCCACCTAGCATTTCAATCTTATCTTAATCAACATAAAAGGTTTGTTTTACGAACCCTGAGTTTATTTTTAATAATTTTGTACCCTTATGCAAATGATATCATCTTGTTGAAGTGTATTGGGCCTCTCTGATAGGATTAGAATATTTTAATGCCTATTTTAATTTGATAATCTTGCCCATCTTGCTTATATTATCGAGTTCCTGTAATTTTGTACCTTAAAATGAATTAAGTCTTGTGGGATTGTGCTTGCATGTTGTTTAAATTAGTTGGGTGAAGTCTTAGTAGCCCGTATTTGTGCAAAAAGACGTAATTCGCCCAATGATAGAGCGAGTGACGTCATTCTTAAGGGTAAAAGTCGTCAATTTGCCAAATTTGGCAAAACTAGGAGAAGTTTGAGTATCCCGAAATAGGTGTTATGTGTCTTACTTTAATTTGACTAGTGCATGCTTCGATTTTGTTTTTGGGGGTCGCAGGGTTGAATTCGAGATGATGGGTTGAAAGTAGGCACGTTAGGTCTTTTGGCGAGCTAGGTCGAGCTTTCCGAACCACTGGCAGTTTGCCGAAGTTCCCCATCTCGCCTTTAATCTCATGTTTTATTTGATGTTGTGTTCTATAACTTTTGGCGAGAAGCCTGAGGTCGCCGAAGGCACTCGACAACTCACAGAAAGTCTTCTTGATCGCCTTTTGTCTACACCCCTGAACCCTTTTTGCACTGTAACTTTCGGCTGGCTAACCATTGTTTGTCGAAAGCTGCCGGCGATTCGCCAATAGGCCTTTCCCATCGCTGACCTACCAAAATTTTAAAGCAAATCCTTTTGGCGAGCTCGATCTAGCTCGCCAAAGCGATTCGGCGACTGGTTCGGCGAGTCTATCTACAACTGTTTTTCTGTTAGTCTGTTAACAACTATTTTTCTGTGAATTTGATTGAGTTGTTTCTAACTTTTTCCCGATGTTTTGCAGATATGGTACAAACACATATAGACATGCCACCCCACAAAAGAGTATGGGGTATCACTATAAATGAAGGGGGATAAAATCCTCTAAAGAAGGACAGACAAGAGCCTCCTCCAAGTGACAAAGGCAAGGGCAAGAGTCCCATATCCGATAGGGTGACTACTGGTTCCAGGATGCTTTATCTGAGCCTGAGGATGAACAACCTCTACAGTCCCATCGGTCTGAGCTCCGAGCCAGATCTCGCCCTGACTCAGCCAGAGTTCCTTCAGTTCCCATATCAGCAGACTCAGTACCAGCTCCGGAACCTCCCGTGGCTCATGTGCCACCTGTCATTCCTCCTCCCAGGCTTCTGAACCGGTTAAAAGGTGATGGTTTGCGTACCATCTTAGATGAGAAGTGGTTTGCATACCATCTTAGATGAGAAGTGGTTTGCGTACCATCTTAGATGAGAAGTGGTTTGCGTACCATCTTAGATGAGAAGTTGCTCTCAATAGAAGGCCTGGAAGGAAAGTACTCAGATGTGAGGGACACCCTCCACTACCATAGGTTTGATCAGTTTACCAGGCCCCGAGGCCCTTACATTCCTTCATGGGTCCGGGAGTTCTATACAGCCTACGATGACTTGGTCCCAAAGAGCTAGAAAAAGGCGAGGGAGTTCAGACCGGTGAAGTCTGTCATGGTACGGGGAAAGGAAGTTGGGTGCAATAGTGAGTACAGAAACACTGTACTTGGTAGAGCTCTACACTCTATGCACCATTATGATGGATTGCCTGTTGCCCAGTCCTTAGATGATTTGAAGGGCTGGTTGGCACCTTTGATTTCTGATACCACCCCGAGGTGGATCGAGGCGGGAGGCCCTATTGAGAAGAGGTACTTGAGTGTTGCTTCCCAGTGCTGGTTTAACTTTATCAGAAGCACCATTATGCCATCCTAGAATGAGTCTGTCCTCTACCATCCTAAGGCGGCAAGCCTTGGGTCTATCACATCCTAGAGGAGCATCAAGATGAGACTCCTTATTGAGCAGGAGATTGCCATGAGGACCAAGCAGAGGCAGACCTCCTTGCCATTCCGAGTCTTGATCACTAAATTATGTCGGCGTGTTGGAGTGCCCCGGGATGATACGAGAGATATTGAGGTTACTGCTATATCGTGAGTTTACGGTATTTCTAATACATTTCACTTACAAGTTGTGTGGTCTAGGGCCTTTTTGTATTGGTTTTTATGTGTTTTTATCATATTTTACAGGAAAGATGTTCAGGCGCAGAAGTAAAGACACAACTGAAAGAAATGTAGAAAAGGGCAACTACGGAGGTGATCTACGGACCGTAGGTCCATTGACGCACCGTAGATGGTGGTCGTAGATCAGCATGCAAGGCATGGAAGGCAAAGCAGGGAAATCTGACCAAGTGTGGAACCACAGTGACCATTGACGGTCCGTAGATTGATCTATGGACCGTACTGTTGATCCGTAAATTGATACTGCGAGGGTTACAATACCTGATTTTTGAAGATTCTAAGTATGGAGCTATGGAGAGGGATTAATAGACCGTCGTTTGCTTCAGAGAAGCTGATTTTTGGAAGCTGAAATATTTTCTAAGTCCTGGCTAATGTAAGTGACTCACGGACTGTAGATCCATTGACGGTCCGTGAGTCAGTCTCGTGGAATGAAGACGCGTGTCTGAACAACCTTTCCTTATTTTGTTTCCCTTTTAATTTAGGACTTGTTTTCTATAAATAGGGTATGTAAACCTCATTTTTGGGGTGTTGGAGATTATTACTTTTGTTCTAGTTCTTGACTTGTGAGATTAACTTGCAACTTAGAAATTCTTAATTTCCTAAGTTCATTTCGAAGATTTTGGTGGTGCAATTCGAATTGAATTTCTGGGTTTATTATTCTTCTTACGTAAGTTCATAATTCTTTCATTTAAAACAATGAATTGTGTTCATATAATTATGGGTAACTAAATTCCACAACTAGGGTTGTGGGAACTATGAGCGATTAACAAAGTATGAATAGTAAATAAACAATTCTTGAATAGTGTGGTGCATGCGTTGATAATTCTTTCGTTTAGAAGTCTTTTTAGCGGTTGCAAATGTTAGAATTCGCCTTGTTGCTACTTGCCGGACCAAGGAGGTAATCAACAAGAAAAGAATTATCAACATAGATTTAGTGTGATACTATCTAATAGGCTAGTGTCGATTG
>JAJOOR010010620.1:0-26173 GCA_036250505.1 Solanum acaule | reverse complement strand
TATATATATGAACAGTGTGTCAGAGATGGATCTATGATCTAAGTTGTATGAGTTCAATTATTAAGGGGAAAAAAATCAAATCAATTTGTTGTATGAGTATGTTTAGTAAAAGGGAAGATTTTAGATTATTATCTTGTGATTGATTAGAAAAAGGGGAAAATGATTTAAAAAATCAAATCAATCTTGTGGCAAATCAAACATTAAATTACTAAAAGGGGAAAATGATTTTCTTCACTTTTATATTTTTCTCTTTTAGTCCATGTGAAATAGTTTCTAAATTTCATATAGTGTTGAATTGGGGAAAAATTGTTCTTTTTTTGGAAAGTATTTTTCATCATTTTCCTTAGTGATCATATACTATGGGAGTTTTATTTAATGTTTCTTACACTTTAATTATCATATTATTTTGTTCTAGTTACTTATCATGCTTTTAGTATGTACTATTTTCATGATTTTTTCAGTATTTTATCTTGGCTTCTTCGTTTTTATTGTTTTTCTTTTTTCAAATTGCTTTGTAATGCGAACTGAGCATCTATTCAAATCAACCTCCTTACCTCCCAATGTTGTAATAACGTTTGTGTACGCACTATCCTTCTCATACCTCACTTGCGTGATGACTTTGGATATGTTCACGCTGATCTTGACTTTACAAATTGTCAGCTTCTATCTTTTCATACTGAATTTGACTTTTTGTTTGTTTGTTCTTTCGTTTTGTCTTTACGTGGCCCAATCTTACTAATCGAAAAATCTTTTTTGACACATATACCAATCACACGACGTTAAAGTTAATTAATTATTATTATTATTATTTGTCAGGTGGTGTGACTTCAATGGATGATTTCTTAAAGATATTTTTCCCCGAAGTGTACAAAAGGAAACAAGAACATCTAAAAGAAACAGATTATTGCAAATATGACAATCAAATACTTACATTATTCACATCATCCTTATATTTTGCTGCACTAATTTCAGCATTTGGTGCATCACATATTACTAGAAAAAAAGGTAGAAAAGCAAGTATTTTATGTGGTGCTGTTAGTTTCTTTGTGGGAGCTGTTCTTAATGCTGCTGCTAAAAACATTGCTATGCTCATCATTGGTAGATGTCTTCTTGGCTTTGGCATAGGCTTTAGTAATCAAGTAAGTTACAACTTACTCATATTTTCGTTAACGAGTTTCAAAATTCATAGTCATAGTGTTTTTCACCTGTTGAGTCAATTAAACAAACATGTCATAACTCGACTTGTTTAAACTTGAGCAAGTTACGTGGATTGTTGATGTTTAACCAAATATTCCAGGCAGTTCCATTATATCTATCAGAAATGGCACCAGCAAAAATAAGAGGAGCAGTTAACCAATTGTTTCAACTCTCAACTTGTTTGGGAGTATTAATTGCCAATTTTGTCAACTATGGAACTGCTAAAATTCATCCATGGGGATGGAGATTATCTCTTGGCATAGCAACAATTCCTGCTATGTTCATGTTTATTGGTGGTCTTTTCCTCCCCGAAACGCCTAATAGCCTCGTAGAACAAGGTAAAGTTTGTTTTACACAACAAATTTCAAAAGTCTGCATTTCTTTCTTAAACTCTGTGTCAAGTCAAACTATATTGTATATACTGGGATAAAATTATTATATATGTATAGTAGATGTTAAATCCCGTGACTTGTTGATATGTTTACTTCTTTATATTCTGAATTCCCTTAGTGAAAATCCCGCTCTGTCACTTAGTATTTTTGCTTGAAATATTCTCAACAGGCAAATTAGAGCAAGCAAGACAAGTTTTGGAAAAAGTTAGAGGCACAACAAGAGTTGATGCAGAATTTGCTGATCTTGTTGATGCAAGCAATGCAGCAAGAGCTATAAAACATCCATTTAGAAACTTACTTTCAAGAAAAAATAGACCACAATTGGTGATCGGAGCTTTAGCGATTCCAGCATTTCAACAACTCAGTGGAATGAACTCTATTCTGTTTTATTCCCCTGTTATTTTCCAGAGTTTAGGATTTGGCTCTGGTGCTGCTCTATATTCATCTGCTATTACCGGGGGCGCCCTTGTTGTGGCTGCATTGATCTCTATGGCATTTGTTGACAAGTTTGGTAGAAGAGCTTTTTTCTTGGAAGCTGGTGTTGAGATGATATGTGTCATGGTAACTTCTCGTTTAACTTCTATACACTGACAACTTCTATACATTAACGTTCATGTTGATATACTGGTGTTATCTTGTTTGACTAACGTCATTCTTTTCTCATCCTGAAGTTGATCTCCCATATTCTATCGATTCACCTGAATCAACATTACTATAAATTTCAACGCGCCTTTACTTACTTGAAATTTTGATCAAACAGGTTGCAGTTGCTATCACTCTAGCATTGAAGTTTGGACAAGGTGTAATACTCCCAAAAGGAATTGGCATATTCCTAGTGATTATAATTTGCATATTTGTTCTTGCTTATGGAAGATCATGGGGTCCTCTAGGATGGCTAGTTCCAAGTGAAATTTTCCCTCTAGAAACAAGATCAGCAGGACAAAGTATGGTTGTTTGTGTCAACATGATATTCACAAGCCTAATCGCGCAATGCTTCTTGGTTTCATTGTGTCACCTTAAATACGGCGTATTTTTATTATTTGCTGGATTTATTATAATCATGACTTGCTTCATATACTTTCTGTTGCCTGAGACAAAGCAAGTTCCAATTGAAGAGATTTATTTGCTATGGGAAAAACATTGGTTTTGGAAAAGGTATTGCTCATCAGAGGAAAATGGAATTGAATTGAAGAATGGAGATAAAGTTTAATGGATTCTTAGGAAATGAAAACTATGTAGAATTTTTATTTTGTTTGTTGCATCTTTTCGACAACTACATGTATGCACTTTGGATACTTATATCTTTCTCTTCTGATTCCTATCGAGTTGCTCAAAGGCTTCTCCTTCATCTTTCTTCTGGTGTGACTTTTTTCTGTCAATATCCTGTGATCGAGAAGTGAATGACATAATTTAGATAGCAGATACTTAAGTGGAATGGTCGAGTTGCACACAAGTTGATCATGATGCCACCATTGTAGAAAATATTTATCCTTATAATACATATATACACAAAAGGTGATGAGTGAAGCACTATTCTTCACTAATTGTGTGTTCACTACTAGATTATTTTCGCGAATATTCTGCGCCTTTTACACTATGCTGCAACAAATACTAGTAAAAGGAAAAAAAAAGGTTATCAAAATGGAAAACTTTCATTAACTTGCTGAAGAATTGCACAAAGCAAAATTCTTTCCTTAATTTGTTATAAATATAGGTAAATATCACATACATGAAATGTATCAGAATAGTAATTTCGAAAGACAGAGACTTTGAAATCGAAATAGTACATTTCAAGAAACATAATGCAGACAACATACAAGCTATGTTGCAATTTTGGAGGATCCGACATGGATGAGGCAACAATCCAAGAAACATAGCATACAAAAAGTAAGGGAAAACAGAACAGGAAAAGGAAAACGGGGCGGGAGGAATTGAAACTTCCAACAGAACCTTCAAGCATTAGCTTGACTTCCTTGAGTGCACCAAATAGCAACGTAACCATCAACAACTTCTCGATATCTTCTATTCCCTCTTCATCATCGCTCACGAGTAAATGCAACTCTTTTCTTCTACAACAAATCATATGGAAATATTTTAAAACAAAAGTAACATGGAAACAAATTGTGTCTACAAGGATTAGAACATATTACCAAAGTTTTGGAAGACCCCTGTCCGATCTATTAGACAATGGACGCTTCTACACCGATGTAATCTTCATTTTAGTGTATCGTATTGTTATAGCCATCGTTAGTTTAACAACAAAAAGTCTCATTTTGGCAACGACTGATTTGGTGTTATTGCGCCATTACCTTATATCTATTTCTCATTTTGTCTTTATTTATTATTTAATAATCTTATTTTATCTTTTATCCTATCTAGTAGCCCTACCCTATACCCTATTTATCTTATAGGTTTATCCTTATGTGTAACATTATATAACGATAGAAAATGATACAATATATCCAAACATTGTATTTATTGAATTAATGCAATACAATATAGTACACTATGATACATTATGAAACAAACCTAACAACCAACCAAATAGAGTATTATTAGTTCATTCAATGAATGGTACTTTAAGGTGGGGAAACCAATCCTCCTTGCTTGTTCCTAGGTCTTCTATTTTATGTTTTTCTTCAAATTGTCAAAGCCAAATTTGCAGTATTTTCTATGTTTACTCCTTGCTAAATATGTTGCACAAATGAGTACTTTGTCCAAGACATGGTGTACTACTTGGAGTTCCCTCTCCTACTTAAATTTTGGCGATAAATTCTTCTATCATGAAGTAGATGACTGTTGGATACTTTCAAAAAAAGAAAACCCACAACTTGTGAATATTGTCGATCAAATCCTAGCCCATCGTCAAAAAGCATAAGGTTTCTATAAAAAAGTTGTGGTTAAGTTTTCCTAATCATAGAATGAAGAATTACCTAAGCAAAAAAATCAAGAGTTGGAAGTGAAACTCACCAGCAGCTGTCAATAGGGCGGCCACAAACCCTAAAGAAAAAAAAGGGTAAATTTGGAGTAATAATTTGAAGTAGATGAAAGGGTTAAATTTTAAGTTTTGATTAGATCACCAAAATCCAATATTTATTCTAGCTAATCACTTCAGTCCCTTAATTTCATATTATTTGACTTATGTTCACACGACATGCTACTTAAAAAAGTTTTATAATTTTTAAAACTTTGTTTTAATTTTAATATAAAATATTTTGATTTAGTTTTTAGACTTTAAGCTTACAAGTGGACAGGTGTTTTGGTAAGAAAATTGTCTAATTCCTGTAAAATGGTTTCTAAATGTCCAAAATATGTAAAAGTGGTGAGGCTTAATGTACTGCTGCCCCAACTCTCTACGAAGGATTCCGTAAAGGTTTTGCAAAAAAATCGTTTGGAAGTTATATCACCAAAATATTCATGGGCTAACACACACGAAAAATTAAAAAAATCGTCTAATTCCTAAAAAATGGCTCATATATGCCAAAAATATGTGCAAAAAATGGCAAGGCTTCACGTCTTGCTCCTCCAACTCCCTTCGGAGGATTCCGTAAAAGTTTTGTAGAAAAATCATCTGGAAACATATCATCAAAATATTCATTGGCTAACATGCACAAAAAACTTAGTAACCCACCTAATTCGTGAAAATAGCTACTAAATGCCCAAAATATGTGCAAAAAATAGTGACACTTTACGTACTAATCCCCCAACTCTCTACGAAGGGTTCCATAAAGGTTTTGTAAAAACATCGTTTGGAAGCTATATCACCAAAATATTATGTAAAAGTTTTGTAAAAAAATCATCTGGAAACATATCACCAAAATATTCATGGGCTAACACGCACAAAAAACTTAGTAAACCACCTAATTCGTGAAAAATAGCTACTAAATGTCCAAAATATATGCAAAAAATGGTGAGGCTTTACGTACTACTCCTCTACTCCGTACGGAGGGTTCCGTAAAGGTTTTACAAAAAAAGTCATTTAGAAGTCATATTACGAAATATTCATGGGATAACCCCCATAAAATCTAAGAAAATTGCATCATTACTGTAAAATGCCTAAAATATGTGCAAAAAATGGTGAGATTTCACGTACTTTCCCCGACTCTCTAAATAGGGCTCCGTAAAGATTTTACAAAAATCATCTGAAAGTCATAACACTAAAATATTTATAAATTAGCACACACACAAATTGAAAAAATAGACTAATTCTATAAAATATTTCCTAATCACCTTCTATTTTGATTAACTTCACAAGAATAATATTTATATATTATTATGGAAAAAAGGATAAATATACCCCGAACTATCGTAAATGGTATGCAGATATCCTCCGTTATACTTTTGGGACATAGGTGCCTCTGCCGTAAAAAAACTAAGGCATATATACCATTTATACTAACGGACATACACGTATCATAATCTTATCCACAGACCGACATTTATTAAATATTGGATCGACGGATAAAATTGTGACACGTGTTTCTATTTAGTCTTCTGTTAGAGTGAAGGGCATATATGCTCTAGTTTTTTGATGGCATGGGCACCAATATCCCAAAAGTATGATGGAGGATATCTGCATACCATTTACGATAGTTTAGGGACATATTTGTCATTTTTCCCTATTATTATACTGAATTGCCGCTATATCCACTAATTCTAATTAGGGAAAAAGGACATATATACCCTCGAACTATCGAAAATGGTATACAAATACCATTCGTTATACTATTGAGACACTAGAGCCCCTACCGCCCAAAAAGTGGTGCATCAATGCCCTTCTCTCTAACGGAAGGACACGTGTCGTCATCCTATGCATCTACCCTTATTATTCCCCAATTTCTAAACCCACAACCCGAATTAAAAGACCCACCCAAATAACCCCTAACCCACATTGTCAACGTCAACGTCAACATCTTTAAGGTCCGGCAAGCTGCAACGAGAGTTGCGCGGTCCTTATCCTAACGAAATCATCGGAGGGAACAAAATTCATCTCCCGCATTTTGAACAGCGTCATAGGAGGCGGAGGTGGCTAATTCCTTCGTGCCACTCTTTCTCCGTTAAAGCTTCTGAGGTTGTTCCACCGGAGGTGATAACTCTGTTGGTAGCGACGGCGGCATAGGAGGTGACGGTGGTTGAGGCTCTTGTTTTTCGTTGTGTTCAACTTCATTACTCTGCATTTCAACCTTGTCTGAAAGGATCTTCCCTTTTTCTAATTCGCCTGAGGTGTCTTCCATGAGCTCATCAGAGGTTTTTCCGGCAATAAAGGTTCAAATATAGAAGAACGACTTTTAAATGTATCCACCGGAATCACCTTAACATCAAGTTCTTCCCTCTGCTTCTCGCTCCGCCGTTAACGGTGACTATCATACTCCGATGCCGTAGAACGGTACAAATTCACACAAAAAAAAAAGATATTTTAACCCTTTTCTGCATATTGTGCAGAGTTTCTTTTTCTTCAAAATTTTGAACAGTAAAATATTTATTTATCAAACTAATTCATTATTTCAATTTTTAAAATATTCATTATATGGATTCATGTCCAAACGTATGTTTACTTAGAAATTGATCCTTCCATTGACTTGTTTCTATTGAATCTTGAAGGAAATTATTAAGTCGGCGACATTGAAAGTTTACATGCAGCAAGAACTTGATCTAAAAAAGAGGAGAGGGTGGTTGTCGGCGGAGTTGACGGAGGAATGTGGTGGTAATTGGTTGGGACTCCAGTGTTAAAGGGTTTTTTTCCCATTCTTTTTTTAGGAGAGGATCCTTTTAATGGGTGGGTTAGGGGGTTATTTGGGTGGGTCTTTTTAATTCGGGTTGTGGGTTTAGAAATTGGTGAATAATAAAGATATATGCATAGGATGACGACACGTGTCCTTCCGTTAGAGAGAAAGGCATAGATGCACCACTTTTTGGACGGTAGGGGCTCTAGTGTCTCAATAGTATAATGAAGGATATTTGTATACCATTTTCGATAGTTTAAGGGTATATTTGTCATTTTTCCCTTCTAATTAAACATGAAAGAATACTCTATAAACAATAATGGCTACAAGACAAAGATAGACTATTTTCTTTATAATTAAAAAAAAAGAAGACATTCTTGTTCCATTTTGATATACTAAAAAACAGTAGCTTTGGTTTAATAAAAATTCCAGAAAAATTAATGGATTTTGCTACTCTAATAAATTAAACTTCTTAATTTTATTTTTTTCTTGAGTGTTTGTGGCCGCTACCGACAGCTGCTGCTGAGCTTCACTTCAAGTTTTGATTTTTTGCTGGGTAATGCTTCATTTCAAGAATGCATGAGTTTATCAAAATTGAGTTCTTTTTTTTTAGCTTTTTGTTAGTTTTATGTTTATTTTAGAGATACCCAGCTGTTGATTTGGCTCATGGAGCTAGAATTTGAAGGTGAAGATTGTGTTTGAGGTGATCAAAGTTGAGCTCTTTCTTGTTTTTGGTTACTTTTTAGGCTCATTTTAGAGATACCCAGTTGTTGTTTTTGGCTCATAGAGCTGGTTCTTGAAGATAAAGATTGTGCTTGAGTTGATAAAAAAGTTGAGTTATTTTCTTGCTTTTAGTAACTTTAATGCCCATTTTAGAAATACCCTGTTGTTGTTTTGGTTCTTGGAGCTTGATAAATTTTGTGCTTGAGTTGATAGAGTTCAGTTTCTATCTTGCTTTTAGTAACTTTTATGTTCATTTTATAGAGATATTTAGTTGTTGTTTTTGTTCTTGGAGCTTGAATTTGAAGCTAAAGATTGTGCTTGAGTTGATCAAAGTTAAGTTCTTTTCTTGCTTTTAGTAACATTTATGTTCAAGTTTAAGATATACCCAATTGTTGTTTTGGCTCATAGAGCTTGAATATGAAGCTAAAGATATTGCTTGAGTTGATAAAAAATTCAGCTTCTTCCTTGCTTTTAGCAACTTTTATGTACATATTTAAGAGATACACAGTTGTTGTTTTGGTTCTTGGAGCTTGAATTCGAAGCTAAAGATTGTTCTTGACAGCTCAGTCAAGCTATTTTGTTGGTAGTTAGACCAACTATGTTGTATTGGGTGTTGTCCAATCAAGAATTCTCACATTCAGAAGATGAAAGTTTAGGAAATGAGGATGTTGCGACGAATGTATGGGCATACTAGGAGAAATAGGATTAGAAATGAGGATATTCGGAACAAAGTGGGAGTGGTTTCTGAGGAGGACAACATGCAGGAAGCGAGACTTAGATGGTTTGTACATGTGAAGAGGAGATGTACAGATGCCTCAATGCAGAAGTGTCAGAATTTGGCTATGGGTGGTTTAGGAGAGGTAGAGGTAGGTCAAAGTAGTATTGAAAAGAAATGATTAGACAAAACATGATGCAGTTTTAGCTCACCGAGGACATGACCTTAGATTAGAGGGTTGTGGAGGACATGAATTAGGTTAGAAGGTTATTACTGATTAGATAGTAGTACGTTGTCTTGCTATCAGTCTATACTAGTAGTCGTAGTACTACTACGGTAGTTTCTTGTCCTTCAATTTCTATTACTATCTGTTGTTTCTTGTACTTCGATTATTGTATTATTTTGTTGTAGTTACTGATCAGAATGTTGTGTTATGCTTTCACTTTTGATTATTCTTTTTCTGGACTATTTTTCCTTGAGCTGAGGGTCTATCGGAAACAACCTCTCTACCTCTAAGCTAGGGGTAAGGTCTGCGTACACTCTACCCTCTCCAAACCCCACTTTGTAGGACTACATCGGATATGTTGTTGTTGTAGTCAAGCTCTTATGTAGTAGATAGTTCAGTTTCAGTACATCTTGACTATAGTGTAAAATACATAGTTTTCAAAATCTATCTTTATGTAGAGATTGGGCTAGTGTTTGAACCTTAAATCTTTTTCAATAATATGTATAGTTTAAGTGGAAGGCAGTAGGCACGACCAAAGCATTAATTGTGCTTAATACTCTGATGATTACCTCTCCTCTGTGTGTTCATGAATAGTAAAAAGTACAAGATTTTACGAATTGTAGATTTTTATGCAGGAAATGATGAAGCAGATTCTTATTGCTATGACGAGCTATTGATTTTGAGCTAAACTTTAAGAATGAAGTACAGCTTGGAGTTTCAATCTGTGTGTCAAATTGATAAAAGGAAATGGATTTTGGTAGTGGTTTTGGTGGCTGTGACTCATTTATTTTGTCAGACCTTGATGCTTCCGTATGGAAATGCTCTTCATTCTTTGTTATCTGAGAGCAATATTCAGCTACCTGAAAAGGTAAGTCTGTCGAGTAAAGAATCTTCCGTTGTTGAATCAGCTAAGGTTGGTGAAAGCCTTTCAGGAACGCTTTCAAGCTTTGATGATGTACATATGTTGGCCCATCGCTTGAAAACTGTGGATAATGGTGATGTGAGTGAAGATGGTGAAATCGATGAGAGCGTAAATGAGAAGGATGAGGTAAAACCACATAGCAATCATTCAGTTGTCAAAACCATGGAAAATGACTCTGATTTTGTTGAAGATGCAATTCTTGAGAATGATAATCTATTTGATGAAGTGGTGGACATGGACGAGGAAACTACAACGCAGAAGAACAATGAATCTAGACGGGACCTTTCTTTAGAGCAAGTTGTAAAAACAAATGGTGAACTTTCAGCTGACTCTGAGTTAGATGCAAATAGAAATAGTGTGCTTAATGATACTAAAGCTGCAAGTGTGACTAACTCGTCGTCTGTGGTTGCTTCAAACCATCTAGATAACTTGCCATTGGTTACTATAGGTGAAATAAACTTCATTCGCACTACTAGTAACAACTCTTCAACAGGAGATTTGACTCAACTTCTCCCAAATCATGGAAATCATTCGTTGGTGCAAAGTACAGTAAAAAAGAAGATGAGATGCATGTTGCCGCCAAAAACAGTAACTTCAATCTCTCAGATGGAAAGGTTACTAGTTAGGCATCGTGCTCGTTCACGTGCTATGGTACGTGTTTTCTTCTCCTGCTCAATGTTTTTGCTTCCGTGTACTGTTGAGTGTTGATGGAATTAACTGTCCTTTATTTTGTTTAAATTGGATTGCAGAGACCTAGGTGGTCCTCGGAACGTGACAAGGAAATTCTGGCTGCTAGGTTACAGATTGAGAATGCTCCACTTCTGAGGAATGATCGAGAACTTTATGCTCCTGCCTTTCGAAATATGTCCATGTTCAAAAGGTTTGTAGCTGTTTAGTAACATTTTGATGCATAATACCACTTGATATTTTCTACATTGGTTTTGATATAGTGCTCTTGCTGATATTTTCTAGAATAGAAAGAGAGTAAAAGAACTTTATTTATTCACTTAGATATAAAGCTTTGATATAGATAAGATTAAAGTAATCAAAAAACACCTCCTAATTAATATTTCTTAAGAGGCGTGTAAAGCAAAAAAGCACAGATAATTTGAGACGGAGGGAGTAATGCATTATTCCGTCTACAGCTCAATTTGAGCCTACTGGTTTTTACTTTTTCTCTATTTACGTTGTTTCTTCTTATACATTCAATATGTGAGTCTGTTTATCTATCTAGAAATGTGCACAATGCTACAGTGCTACAATGTGGTTAGCTACTGACTAGTTTTGACGTTGTTACATTCTTAATCTATGTGTTTGTGCTAAAGTAAGAAATCTCGGATTTGGGAAATTTCATCTATTTGAATTTTCCTTACGCCTCCTTGAATTTGCAGGAGCTATGAACTCATGGAGCGGATTCTCAAAGTTTATGTCTACAAGGAAGGGGAGAAGCCCATTTTTCATCAACCAATAATGAAAGGATTGTATGCATCCGAGGGATGGTTCATGAAACTAATGGAGGGAAATAATAAGTTTGTTGTGAAGGATCCCCGAAAAGCTCACTTGTTCTACCTGCCCTTTAGTTCAAGAATGCTGGAGCATTCTCTATACGTTCGTAATTCTCATAATCGAACAAACCTACGCCAATATTTGAAGGACTACTCAGAGAAGATTGCAGCAAAATACCGCTTCTGGAACAGAACTGGCGGGGCTGATCATTTTCTCGTTGCATGCCATGACTGGGTAATGTTTACTGCTTCATCCTTTTTTCTTAGCTTCTCATGCATTTCGTGTTATCCTCTATGCTTTTATGATTCGATAAATGTGTTTCTAGCATTTAATGTAAATCTTGTTGAGTTATTGTTGGTAACGTCTGCAATTAGAGAGAACTTCTCAGTTAGTTCTTATTGAAAGATTATCGAAAAGCAGTATATATACTACTACCATTTCAATTTGTTTGTCATACTTTCCCTTTTAGTCTATTTCAAAAAGAATGTCTCTCCCCTTTTCTGCAACTCTTTAGTTATAACTTTCCATATGGCATGTTAAAGAACATAGGATTAAAGGGTATTCTACATCTCTTTAGTTTAAGACCATAAGATTCAAAGGTTTCTTGACTTTCTTAAACTCCGAGCCAAATTAAAATCAGACAAACAGATTGAAACGGAGGGAGTATAAAAATCTGTTATGACCGTATGATATGTATCTCAAGTTAATTACCTGACATTTTACCATGCATTCGACATTTGTTCTTATAGTCTTATTTTATCATAGGCTCCATATGAAACGAGGCATCACATGGAACACTGTATCAAGGCCCTGTGCAATGCTGATGTAACCTTAGGCTTCAAAATAGGAAGGGATGTATCCCTTCCGGAAACATATGTTCGTTCTGCCAGAAATCCTCTTAGAGATCTCGGAGGAAAACCACCATCTCAAAGAAAAGTTCTTGCATTCTATGCTGGGAATATGCACGGATACTTGCGTCCGATCTTGCTTGAGCATTGGAAAGACAAAGATCCCGATATGGAGATCTTTGGTCCCATGCCAAGTGGTGTTGCTAGCAAAATGAATTATATCCAGCATATGAAGAGCAGTAAGTTCTGCATCTGTCCAAAGGGCTATGAAGTCAACAGCCCGAGAGTAGTAGAGGCCATATTTTACGAATGTGTGCCAGTGATCATATCGGATAATTTCGTGCCTCCCTTTTTCGGAGTCTTGAATTGGGATACGTTCTCGTTAATCCTAGCTGAGAAGGATATTCCGAACTTGAAAAGTATACTTCTTTCCATACCGGAAAAGAAGTATCTCGATATGCAGCTAGCTGTCAGGAAGGTTCAGCGCCATTTCCTTTGGCACGCGAAGCCGGTAAAATACGACTTGTTTCATATGACACTTCATTCAATTTGGTACAATAGAGTTTTTCTAACAAAAGCTAGATGAAAGTTGCTCCAGATGCAAGTCTATTTGGTACAGTTGTTTCCTACTATGATATGCTCAGACTCTTTAAAAATGTCATCAGATGTATGTGTTGGATCCTTCAAAAGTAAGTGCATTTCTAGACGATTTGATACAGGTGCAACAGTATTTTTGAAGAGTTCGAGAACTTCCTAGCACGCCTCCAAAAAATGTTTGTGACAAATTTGAGATGAGCTTTGGAGAGGAACTGTTCCCTTGTATATTGTAGTTTTTTTTTTTTTTTGCATGAAGTTGTACCATAATTTGCTTGTTGGAGAAAAACATGGACTTGAACTTTTGTTCTACTCCCTCTATCCCTATTTATGTGGCACTTTTCGTTTTTTGAGAGTCAAACAGTCTAAGTTTGACAGAAAATTTGCGTGTGGAATTTTCAATTTCTTTGAAATGAAATTTATATATTTGTAAACTGTGTAAAAAGTACTATAAGTCACAATAATTGACAATTCAAAATAATTAAAAGATATATGAAAATTACGGTTAAAGATAGATTTGTTTGAATCTCGAAATTCAAAAAATGTCACATAAATTGGAACGGAGGGAGTATTAAAGATAGGTGATTTTGTTCGTAATTTTATGTTCTTTTTTAGTTTTTTACGAGAGATTTGAAAATTACTTTTGACAAGTTTGGCTACTTTTGAATTTCAGATTACTGGTCCAACTTTGAAAAAGTGACCAACTCCTAAATCCAAAAGTCAAATGGTTATTTATGCAAAGTAAGACACTTACAAACATGGCCTTTTAAGTTCACTATTCACATTTTAAAATGTGAATTGTTTGATGGGGTTAAAATTTAAAGAGTAGTTTAAAAAAGGCCATACAAAGCAAAACATTCATGCAAATCGGCCTAGACTTAACACAGAAAAAGGCTGGGCCCAAGTAAATTTCATAAATAGCTAAGAAATGAAACTTAATAACCCTGCTATCGTTTGTCTAATTATGCTCCATAGTTATAGTTCTATTTGTTATGCTGATGTTTTTTTTGTATATTTCGCTGTGTTTTTAATAAATTAAACAAACTAGGTTTATACAAGTAATATATTATATACAATTATTTGTATTGTATACAACCTATTAATATAAATAAATAAGTAATTGTATATAAGTGTTGAAATCATACAATTGATCCGTATAAAGTATTGTGGGTGATAATATACCAAAAAAAAAATATATGACCAAAAATAAAAAAAAGTGAATATACAACCAAACACCATAAATGGAAGTTAGTATATACACAAATATGTATAGATATGTATAGTATAATAACAAATTTATTAATACTTATACAAATACATAAATATATAGAAATGGGGTTTATAGAAATACCTGAGATTCTTCATAGCAAATTTCATTAAACTGTAGTCGTGATTCATAATTATATGAAACTAAAGCTATATTAAATAGTACACTATTTCCTTCTACTTATCACAACAACAAAATGATTGAATTTTAAAGACATTATAAATTTTGACTATGTTTTAATTAGTGTCTTTAAAAGTGACTAGTGTCATTTCTACCTATCACAACAACATTACTAAAGTCATGTAGACCCCATAACATAAGTTTGGTGCAATGATCCAAACCAAATTAATATTATGTGGGCTTGTTTTAGGTAATGAAGCGAAAGGAGAGGACAATGATAGAGATGAACGAACCCGTTATTCATATTGGGGTCTGACTATATTTAAATTCGTGTCAAAAAGTTTCTAATTGAAAGGTTAACCGCTCCTTAACAAAGACAGTTCTGTATCCAGCAAGACTAGAACGTAAGATCTTAGTTAAAATTTAAAAATAAAGAAGTACTTAAAACTTCACTACAACTCTGATTGATTTGAACACAATAAGTTGGGGATGAATATAGGGATTCAAAATGACCCCTCTTATTTAATTTCTTCATAAATTATATTAGAGAAATAGGTGATAGGGGTTATGCATCAGGGATATATTGTCAATCGCGAAGCCATTCTTGTCCAATACGAGAGTCAGTTGATATATCATTTCGCTAAAAAATTACATTTTTTTTATATTTAATATATATTTTACACTGAATCTCTTTAACTTCATCGTGTGTATCTTTTATATATACAATATTTTATTTTATTTTCTCAGTGAAAATTCTATCTTCGTCTTGTTTTTATAATATATATATATATTTTACACTGAATCTCTTTAACTTCATCATGTGTGTACTTTTTTATACTACTTATTTTATTTTATTTTCTCAGTGAAAATTCTATCTTCGTCACAATATCCAACTTGTGATACTAAGGTTGGTTATAACATCTTGGTCTATTGACTTATTCCACATGTACAAATCTCTTAACATAATGGCAGAGTAAAATTCTTGTACTATTTTTAAGATAAAAATAATTATAGCTAGCTATATAATTAAAGGGGTATACGTATAGATGGAATAAAGATTTGAGAGTTATATATATTATTACTCAAATACATTCAATTAATGCTAATAGACTTGAATCTTTGATCTACCGGTCTACCTGCCTACTGCTTATTTTAATTTAATGCATATCGTACTTTCGAGTAGGGACGGATTTACATTATAACAAGTGGATTTTCCATCGAGAGATGTAATGAGATGAACAAGATTTTATTGTTCAGGGTTTGAGTCTTGAAAATGAAATTTTTTGGTAAGCAGTGTTTCCCTCTTAAACAAACATTATGTAGAGAAAATTTGGATTAATCGAATCGTGGAGCAGGTATTGATATTGAGTGTTGCAATATTTAAGGGTTCAAATTTACTCTTTGTTTCAATCTTAGTGAATTATGCTTCACCCACGTCAAAAATATTGTGTTTAGATGAATCAGATTACATAATGATATGCCTCGGAGTATAATTATCAAATCGAGTAGCTTCGGCTCATACCTTATCATAGGTGTTAAGAAACATATTAGACATATATAAATAATATGTTCGAATCGCAAAAAAATCAAATAAACTACGAATTAAAAAAAATTAAATTTATAAAATTAAAATCTTAAATTCACCTCTCTCGAAGTTGAGAGAGTCAGAAGAACTAGTGACAATATTTATTAAGTGTCACAGCTGTAGGAAGGCTAAATACAGGGAGTATTGAATGAGAACAACTAAAATGGAGCTGCCATATGTAACCTTATATAATGCAATAAAATTAATAATTCTTTATTCTTAGCTTTAATAAAAGTCTGGAATATGTGTTATGGGCTTATGGCTTCAACAAATACGGCATGTTATCATGCATTTTTTCGGTGAGCTGATTAGGTGAAAAAGAATAGAAAAATTATGTTTTAAAGAAAAATAGATGATTACGTTGGAAAAACATGTGATCTAATAAAGTAATAGTGTTTGTGCAGATCAGGAGAGTCTGGGAGCAATGATAAAATTATTTTCATGTGATCTATATGACATGAGTTTGAGTAGTAGTAGTCATTAATATATGCATTAAAATAGAATGTCTAGTATACATGTTCTTCTCCAAACTCTGCTAACGCGAGATTTTTGGTACACCAAATTGCAGAAATAGAAAAACCTTGTGATCTAATAGTGTTTGTGCAAATAAGGGGAGTCTGGGAGCAGCAATAATGTTATTTTCATGTGGTCTATGACATGAGTTCGAGTCGTAGAAATAGTCATTAATGTGCATTAAGATAGAATGTCTCTTCTTCAAACTCGATTAACACGAATTTTTTTTACACCAAACTGCATAGATAACCTTGAGGATAACTTGATAAGCCAGCTAGTTTGCATTGTCAATTTGCATTGTATTTAAATTATATATCCTTGATTTTGTGGGTCCCTAAATGGATTTTTTGAACTTCCTTTATATGGGATACGTAAAATTTTCATTTATTTTAAAAAAATTATTTGACTTATAAATTATTCCCCTTTGGTACCATATTTATTTATTAAGATTTTACACACTTTAAAAAGACATTTAATCATCAAATTACTTATGCTTCATTATCATTTACCATAACTATTAAACATCACTATCAATTACGACTGTCAACCACTACTAACAACCATCATCGCCAGTATCTACGGCTCACAACGACATCATCACTAACACCATCTCCAATCAACATGTACCACAACCACCATCACTAGCTATCATCACCACTATCAACCATCATTATTTTAATGTTTTACGTAGCAACAAGTGTTATACATTCAATTATTATAGGTATGATAGAATCCTCTTTTCAAATAGGAATTGATTTGATTTCACTATTAGAATATTCAGATTCAACTCTTAATATATTGTTTTCAAGAATTAAGAAAGCATATATATATATATATGTGAAAAATTACCTTAGTCATTGAAGCTTATGTGTTTTCCCTTTCAAGTAGTACACCGGCCATCAATTACTTATTAGTAACTTCATTTTTAACTTTCATATAATTAGTACAAATCAATATTACATATAAGAAGAGTACTAGTAATTAAAACTTGCTTTAAATGACTAAACATTAGCTAATTTAGTGAATAGGCATTCATAATCATGATTAACTAATAAGACAAAGTTTATTTTCATTGAAATGGTTGGAAATCAATAATTCATGTGCAATACATTTGAAATGTCTTTTTCTAATAATACTATACCTCCACTTTTATAATTTTAATATGTACACCATATGTTTAAGCATGAAGAGAATATTATTTCTTAATAATTAGGGTGATTTAGGTTTAAAAGATTTACACTTAAGTTGTAAAGTCTTAAAAAATACAAAATAATTGACTATTGATTCTGAAGGAACTGGAGTTACCTCAACCACAAAGTCCTGAAAAATTGGAAATCATTTTTATCTCCAAAGTCTTAAAAAATTGGATGAATGAAAGGAGACCCCAAAAGATGAAATTAAAACTTTCTTTAAAGGCCTTCTTTAAATGACTAATCATGAAATATTATTTAGTGAATAAACATACATGAGCATAATAAAATACTAACTACAAAGTTTATATTCATTGAACTTGTTGGAACATGTGTAATATACTTTTGTGTACTTCTTTGGAAAAATATATATTCTCTTCCCCATTCTAATTACCAGGTGGCTTTCCAAACAAACCATTAGGCAATATTTCCAAATTAAATGTGATTATTAATTTCAATGAAAAAATTAATCCTATATTAAGATATAAAAAAACTATTTTTTTGTTATTAACAAAAAGGCATTTTAAATCATTTATATTAATGTTAATTCTTTTTTTAGTAAAAAACAAGTGCAACTTTTTGAAAAAAAATAAATCATTATTTGTTGTTACTTTAATAAAATATTTTTCACTACTTATGTATTGAATACAAAAAAAAAAAAAAGTAAAGAAAACCTATTTATTTTTCATGAAAATATTTTTCTTTATACCGAAAATACCCTAAATGTAAGAATTCCGGATAATGGGTGAGAATGAATGAAGATCGATGGTGTAGTATTAACTCAAACAAATTAAGTATTAAGTAATTAAAGTTAAATTATCGGTAAGTATTGATTAACTATATAGTAAATATGATAACTAATTTATTGTTATAGGTTAAAATTCACTAATAATATACAAATAATTTCACTGCTAATTAATTAACGTATATAACTTAGTATATATCCTAATGGGAACCCATCAACTACAATTTATTGATATCATTAATATCATATGCAAAGTGTCAGTTAAAATAACGAATAATATATTTACTCCTCCCTATATATATGAAAAAATGGGAAATAGTAATAATGAAATTATTTAGAATAAGCAATTTTATGGGAAGCAGATACTGGTCATAAAGTTCACATTTTGGTAGACTAAAAATAAATCGATGAAAAAAATTAAAAAGTTTCCTAATACTACCTCGGTCCACTTTTAATTGTCGTAGTTTCCTTTTTTAGGTCAAACGATAATAACTTTGACTAACCTTTTACGATGTAATTTTTCATCATATTGATATGCAAAAAATTGAAATTTATAGTTATTTTCATATAGTTTTTAAAATCTTAATTTTTTTGTTTAAAATATCGAATTAATATAATATAATTTAACTTTGAAAATTAGTCAAATTGACTTTCGAAAAATGCAACATGACAATTAAAAATGGACAGAGGAAGTATTTCAGTGAGAATTTGTTTCTCGCTATATATTTGTGAAAGAATCTATTCTATAGCAAATATTTTTCACTAATTCACGATGAATTTTATTTTTTTATCTCTAGCATTGCAGTATTTTACATGTGAAACTCTATTGACAATATCCTAGAGTTGTTTGATCACCTATGTAACTTGAAACTTCATTATGAAAATGTCTATTTGTGAATTTTATTTGTTTCACACATCATGAATATTGCTAAAACCTTGAAGAGAAAATGTTAAAAGAGGCACTAGTTATTACTAGAATCAAAAGCAACCAAATTTTTTCTTCATCTTTTGAGAGGAAACAATAACATTCAATGTATTATGAGTGCACATGTTATCCACGTGCACTTGTGATTGTTATGTCTAAAATTAGTACTTGAAAAACAGTACAGTAGGGGCCAGTGTAATAACCATCTTGTCTCATTATTATTATTAGTATTATTATTATTATTATTATTATTTATTTCTATTTTTTAAAAATAAATACATTGCATAGATATCTCATGGTAATTTACATTAACTAAAGCTAATAACAAATAAAAAAAATAGCAGTCGGCAAATTTTATAGCTAAACAATATAATCGATTGCTAATTCTATAGCAATAAATTATTACAAAATTTTGTTAGCGGTGAGCAAATTAGTGATCGATTAACAACAAAGTTTGTAGCTAATTTCAATTTTTATAATGTAATATAATATCTCTTTGAATCTGTCAAAAAAATAATCATGGTAACTTATATAATCAACTAACAATACTTTAAAAATAGGAAATCATTGACGGATAAATTATGTAGCTAAACAACAAAATATATCGTTGTTAGGATCAAACGTTGACCATCATGCCAAATGTTACAGCTGATAGCAAAACAACTTTATTTCTTAACTAAGTCCATCATGCTCGATTAGGATTCCGACCTGGGCCACCCTAACCCCTCGTGGGCTTTGACATATGCAGAAAGTTAGAATTATCAAACAATCCCCCTCCCAATACTTGCCTCTTGCAGAATATTGCTATTGAGAATCGAATCCACGACCCTGACTCTGATACCACTTGTTAAGATCAAGCGATTACCATCATGTCAAAAGTTATAGATAATTGTAAAGGGGCAATTTTATTTCTTAACTAAGTCCACCATGAAAGCGTCATGTTTGATCATGACTCCAACCTGAACGACCCTAGCTCCTTGTAGACCTTATCATAGGCAAAATATTGGAATTACCCAACAATTGCTAATCTTATTTAGTGATACATTAGCGATCAATTAACGATGAAGTACATAACTAATTTCTATTATGAATTTGTTTTTGTTCAGAATCAAGTCAAATGAGGCTCAATAATTGCCTACCAATTCCAAGCATGGTTCACGTTTGGTGTTTAATCACCTTCACTTGAGGAAGATACATAGTCGTTTTTCTCTTTTGTATGTATATGCTTTATATTGACCAATTATTTGTTGAAAAAATTGATGTATGATTAATTGAATTATTGTACATATTTCTTGTATATATTGGCAACATTATCTTTAACAACTTTAAAGGAAGTAATAAAAAAATTATATTCCTACACAAGGACTAAGGTCCAACTTTATAAAACTTTAAAGTACTTATAGTCATAAATTATAAATTGCTCAAATTATGAGTCTAGTATGTACTAGAGGTGACAAATGAATGGAGATGAGTCAAATTTAAACAGATCAAAATAGATTAAATTCGTTTAAATTTGACTCATAGCTCCAAAGTTTGTTTCATGAATCATTTTGGGTTCAAACTCATTGAATCAACTCAACAAAACGAATCATAACTTAGCCCATAAAAATATCAGGAGCGAGTTTGAATTTATTTTGTCACCCCTATTATGTACCTTTGTAGGCAAAGAATTGCTCTGTTCCATATAATTATGTGACATCCTTTCTTTTTTAGTCTGTCTCAAAAAAATGTCATTTTATTATAATTAGAAATCATTTAACTGTAAAATTCTCCTTTATCCTTAATGAAATAATTTGTAAACACACAAATATCTAAGGATTGTATTAGACCATAAATTTCAAAAGTCATTTTTTTCTTAAATATCGTTTCAAATTAAATAATGTAACACAAAATGAGACGGAGAAAATATTAGAGTAGTCAAAGAATGTCTCATAGACCTTTTTCTTTGAATTTTCAACTGATATTTATGTTTTAATAACAAATTTATTATCTTCGTACCAAATAGGTGGCATCTTTCAAAACATGAGGATCAATTAATGCATTAATTTTTTAAATAAAATTTGAAATTAAAGTTATGTATATAGCAACTTAAATGTATATATTATAGCTAGATCACAAGTTGTTATAAAAAAAATATCTGAAAAAAAAATAATATTAAAAAAATATTGGACCATCATTATAATAAATATAGCTTCATATATATGAAGCTAGAGGAAGAATCATTGATGAGATATGTCTCATAGACCCTTTTCTTTGAATTTTCAATTGATATTTATGTTTTAATAACAAATTTATTCTCTTCGTACCAAATAGGTGACATCTTTCAACACATGAGGGTCAATTAATGCATTAATTTTTTTTAATAAAATTTGAAATTAAAGTTATGTATATAGCAACTTAAATGTATATATTATAGCTAGATCACAAGTTGTTATAAGAAAAATATCTGGAAAAAATAATAATGTTAAAAAAATATTGAACCATCATTATAATAAATATAGCTTCATACATACGAAGATAGAGGAAGAATCATTGATGAGATATGTGAACACATTCTTAATAATTATTCTTGAGAATATAAGTTATAACCTATATACACTATCGAAAGGTAGAAGCAGAGTTATAATTTTAAATTTATTGATTTTGTCTTTTATAAAGATTTTTTTTTAGGTTTTGAATATATCATAAATACATATTTAATGGACGGTTAACATGAATACAATGTATAAATCAAGCATATACCGGTTTTGCATATTGTAAACAAAAATGTAGCTTCGTTCCTGCCTAAATTAAGCCTCCTTAAAATATGAGATTACAATTTTTGAAATTAAGATATATTATTTGTTACAAAGATAAAGATGACTTGATGATATAAATATTAGTTTTACACTGATGATTATAGGTTAAACTCTTTAATGTAATGAAACTTAGTATATGAGATATTCATGCACTACTAAAAAATAATTATTTTTTTAACTGAAAAATATTCAATGACCATTCTTATATAGATATTTTGATTGAATCAGCAGGAACAGAAAAATAATAGTATATTTACACAAAAAATTAGAAAGCTTTCAAATGTTTTAATGAGAATCTGTTTTTATCATGCATTTTTTCAATGATCTAGTACGATTGAAAAAAAAAACATATTTTTATAATACAAATTTTAAATAATGATGATAATAAAAAGTTTTAAACATCACTTATGTAATTATGTTGAATATGCTATTATTATTTGTTGTTGAAATTCATGATTGTAAAAATGTCTATTTGTGATATTAAAGCACATAGATGATGTTACTAATATTTTATTTTGGAGTGGATAGCTAAAAATAGTATCTCATTCTTTCACATGCCATAGCTACTAAGAAGGCTGACAAAGAGATCTAAAGACAACCTTTGACTTCCCCTAACTATTTCTTTTACCAAGTAAGGTGAATATTTTAGTTCTTTCTCCATTTTCCAAGTAACTCAAACATAGCAATATAAAATCTTTGGTGAAAAGGAGAAACTATTACCCCATTTCAATCCAAAGTCAAAATATTCATATTCATCTTAATATATTTTTTACCTCAAATATGTAAATGTAAATATCCATTAATAGAGTCTCGAGAGAGGAGCGGAAAGTCACTTAACTGTGTATTGTATTATGTTATTTAAAAAAGAATGATATTATTTTGTTATTAAAGGTTGTTTGATTTAGAATTATACTAGTACAAAAAATACATGAACTAATTAGTCTCATAGGGTTTAGTTTTTATTTATAACTAATCCATATATAAGACTACTAGTTATTCACCTCTAATTTCAGATAAAATAATATATATTATTTATTGAGATTATATTAATGTTAAATGATCATAATCAAAATTATACTTGGTGTGCTAAATTTTATAAAAAATAACAACTAAAAAGCTACCAAACAAGATAGTATTAGTTATGTTATTTTAATACCTAAATAATTCCTTCATGTTAAGACTTTTCTATAATGTTCTAATAATTAAGAAGCTTTTATAGTAATAGTAGCATATTTACAATTACAAAGTTTTTTTCTTTTTAAAATTATGTATCGATTAAATTATATCATATAAATTCAAACGATTGGCGTAAACAAAAAAGAAAGTGACAAAAGGGAAAAGGAGAAACTTTGTAATTGAGTTGAATGTGTTCCAAGTAAATTTAGGTGGAAGATAATTTGATCACCATCTATGAAATGATAAGTATCTCTGCATTTTTAATCAGAAGTAAATTATAGATTCGAGCCTTAATATAGAGTCACCTTCCGTGAGAAGCACTTTATCCTTTAAATTAAAATTTCCAAAAAATGACTTTAGATTAATCGAGCCTTAATATGAGTATTGAGTACTGAGTGGAAATCAAAAAGAAAATAATTAACCAAAAAAAAAAGATATCTCACCATATTCCTATGATTAGTCAAGAAAAAAGTGTCACTTAGAAAAAGGGCTTTGACCTTTTTTACATGGTTAAATCTAGGCTTAATCTTCTCCTACACTTCTAAGTACACCTTAGTCTTCTAAATAATAATATTAATAATAATTAATTCTTGTTCTCACTTTAATATTTTTAAAATAAATCAAAATCTACCCCACTACCTCTGTTTTAATTAATGCTTGTCATTCAAGTCTCTTTCCCTTTTTGCAAGTGTTTCTGAATTTGAGTATATTATTAATTAAATAGATAATTAATTAATTAATTAATAATTAATTAATTAAATCTATTTCTCTGGTTTTGTGCTCCGTAATTAAGGAATTGATGGGTAAAGGCTTCGGTCGGTTGTGAGGCCTTTTCTTGTCTCCCCTCACTTAAATCTTTTTGTTTGACCATTTGGTATTTAATTATTTATAATTTATTAATTTGATTAATTTAAATTTATTTATTATAAATAAAATATTGGAATCCAAAATCTATAATGAAAATAGAGAATTTTTTCATAAATAATGCTATTTGCATTAATTGTTATAAAATATAGTGAGATTTTTATTTTATTTTTTAAAATATAACAAAATACATTATATTCGTACACATATCAAATTAAATCTCAAATGCAAGAGTGTGAATACAATATCTGATTGTATATGTCACTACTTGAAAAATAATTAAAATTGACACTTTTGTTGATTTTTAATTATTATTTTTTTGAAGATAAAAATATATCCATCGATTTTTATTTTTTATTTAAAATAAAAAAATCTTTAGAAAATCAATAAAGTTCCTTTGATTGTTTAAAAAGGAAATTGAGGGACATTGACAATTTTTGAAGTGGAAAAATGAGGATATAAATAAAATTGTATCGATTTTTTATTGAAGGAAATTGATGGACACACCTCGATTTTCACCTAAGAAAATTGAGGAAATATGTCGATTTACTTTGATCAACCCACCATTTTCTAACATAGTCGACTTCTCCAACTTAGAATCTATTTTAGATAAAGAAAAAAAAAAGGTAAGATTGTTTTTTTTAATTTTGGCCCTTGATTATTAATCTTTTTTGATAGGGTATATATCCGTATCAATGTATGTATGTGTTTTTAAAAACAAAACTATATATATGTGAAAGAAATAAATATTATATATATAGCTAATAGAATCTAATATATATGCTCTCAAATTGTACATGCCTAACAATAGCCATATATATTGAAGTCCAGCTGTACATAAATAGTATGAATAACTAATGTGCTATCATATGTTAAACAGTACCATAGTCTAAAAGAATTTCACATTATATCATCAATATAAGTGATTTAAATCCATACTTAAAATAGATCAGAAATACTATCTTAATGAGATGATTTATAAGACACATAAATATTTATGATTTATTTTAATCCATTTTATTTTTTTAAAAATTATATATCAAATCAAATAATACCATATCATTGAAACGGAGGGAGTATAGTATATAAATCTTAAACTAAACGAGTGAGCACATACATTCACATTTGTTTCCAATATTACAATACACTTTTCTTTATCCATTTTTACTTATTCAATATTGATTCAACATGTTTTTTTAAAAGTATTAAATAAACTAATAATTTTACTATGTCATCCTTTAAATATAATAATTTCAATATTTTAGAAAATAACTATGGTTAATACAACGACAACATACTCAATGAAATCCAACTAAGTGAAATTTGAGGAGGGTAGAGTGTACACAGATCTTAACACTATCTCGGAGAAATAGAGAGGTTATTTTCGAAAGACCTTTGGCTCAAGAGCATCGAACCCAAGTAAAAGAAGAAGAAAATAATGAAGAAAGCATAACCGTTCATAAGAAAAGTAATGTAAAGTCTAAGAGAAAGAAAGAAAGTAACAATAACAATAAAATAGTGTGATAATCAAAAACACAATACACAACATAAGGCAAGAAATACAAGGGTACGATTAGTACTACGATAGGCACTAACAAACCTCTACCTACACACGTCAAGACAACACTTCACTTATACTAACTTTCTATCCTAATATGCGACCTTCACGCCTTCCTATCTAGAGTCATGTCTTCAGTAATACAAAGTTGTGTCATGACATGTATAATCACCTCTCCCCAATACATTTTTGACATACCTCTACCCCTCTGGGTACCCCTATAACCAGCCTTTTACACATCCTCACTAAGGTGTTAACGCTTCTACTTTATATATGTCCAAACCATCTTAGTCTCGCTTCTCTCATCTTTTCTGCCACATAGGTCACTCACATTTTCTCTCGAATAACCTCATTTCTAAACTTAGAAATTCAATAATAAACTATTTTTATTATATAAATATTTATTTTTAATATAATAAACAAGTAAAACGGAACGAGGCCGAGGGTATTTCTCTTTCCCCCCTTAAAAATATTTTCAAGAAAAAAAAACTTCACCTTTATCAAAGCTCTTACTATATATAAACTAGCTACCACTTAACAAATAAAAACTCAATTGTTCTCTCTCTCTCACATCAACTCTCCTTCT
>JAJOOR010010619.1:0-14717 GCA_036250505.1 Solanum acaule | reverse complement strand
AAACGATTGTTACTTTCACACTTTTTGTTAATGGTTAAACGATTGTTACTTTCACACTTTTTGTTAATGGTTAAACGATTGTTACTTTCACACTTTTTCCTTTGAATGTGTCTAGTGTCTAAACTTGCAAGAAAAATGATTGTTACTTTTATGATTATTACTTTCATGCCAAATGCTAGACAAATCATATGGTTTATTTGAAAATTTTCTTATTGTGTATATAGTATATGTGAGTATTTTCTTATTGGTTAAACCGAAAACCGAACCGTTAAGTACCATAAACCGATAAGAAATATGTTATTGGTTTGGTTATCGGTTTGAAGTATTTACAAATCGAAAATCGATAAACCGAACCAATAACACCTAAAACCGAACCGAACCGACCGATGCGCACCCCTACACCACATTCATCTCACTTGGAAGGCTAGGATGAAGGTTCTCCTTGGGACAGCAAAAGCGTAAGGTCATTCAGTTAAGATAAATCTATTTTGGGACAGCTAAAGCGTAAGTTCTCCTTGTGCTATCATTTCTTGCAGTCTTGCCTATTTGCATGAGAATATTGAGCCCAAAGTTGTTTATCGAGACATCAAATCAAGTAATATATTGATTGATGATGACTTCAATAGTTAGGTCTCTGATTTTGGTCTGGCCAAACTGCTTGGTGCCGGTAAAAGTCATATCACAACTCGAGTCAACCTTTGGGTTAGTTTCTTCCTTCTGCTTCTTTTGATTTTATTCCAGCTCGAGTATTCTTCATGTTCTGGTCTTCTGGACTTTACAATCTTCAACTTCTGGTGTCTTGTTTTACTATTTTGGTGTAAAAACTTGAAGTAGAAGTTTGCATTATTATATCATTTCACTCTTTCAAATATTCGACAGTTATGTGGCTCCTAAATATGCAAATATTGATCTCTTGAATGAAAAAAATGATATTTATAGCTTTGGGGGTAGTGTTGTTAGAATCGATCACACAGGAAGAGATCATGTGGACTATGGCCGTCCTGCCCAAGAGGTTCGTTATCCTTCATACCTTATCTTAAGATCTAATTAGCACACTTGATGTAAAAATCTTATCTGCATCCTCATTATAGAAAAAGCTGTAAAACTTATTGTGGCCAGATCTTTGGCAGAATAGATCTTTATATTAATGCTCGCTTTGCTGGTTTTCTGATATTTGTCTCATTGTCATTTTCTGTTAAGTTTCCCTTGAGTTTTCTCTGGATTATTACTTGTTCTTGATATATCATGTACCATAACAAATGTTCACACACTATTAATCTTTGAGAAGGATATCTGAACCTGGTAAGTGGTAACACATATGTGACTAGCCAGTGCCTTTTGGTATATGTTGATTACCATTCACTTAGTAGAAAGGGGCTGTATTTTTAATGTTCTAGCCTATTAAACATTAAGCACCATTTCATTTGAAATAAGCAAAGTATATGTGTTTTTCTAGGGTTGGAGATTATGGTTAGTGTTGTTGAGGTTCTACAATGAGTATCTTAACTTCAACTCATAGTCCATTCTATTTTTTGATCTTTTATTCTAAAATCTATGCTGTTATTTTCTTTCTTCTTCACTCTTCGGAGATTTGCTCTTCTCGAGTTGCTGCTTCGATTTCCGAGTTAACTATTTCCTTCAAAATTCCACCATATTTTGTTCTTCGGGTTTTGAAAATGTGGACTTACATCTGCTCTCCAGATGTAGGTATCTTAATCGTCAAGTCGTTTGAGCTACATGTAGAGTTCTTAGTCAATTAGCTTAGTGGGGAAAGCTAACCTTTCGAATTCAATTAACCATAAATTTTGATATGTACTTTCTCCGTTCACATTTAGTTGTCTACTTCTAATTTTACATGGTTCTTAAGAAACAATGATTAATATGAGTATTGTTTTACCATAATACTCATATTAATTGATATCTATACTTGGATCTTGAAAAATGATTTGGGGACGAAGTAATTAATGTTGATGGTAAATTAGGATTTTTTGTTTTGGTCTCTTTTTGATATGTTAAAAGTAACAAGTATAATCGAAAATCTATTTTTTTTTTTAAAATAATGGACAAGTAAAAGTAAACGGAGGGAATAACAAGCAATAATAAATTTAACATCATTAATTAATGTGTAGTTTCTTCGAATCTTTGTCTGAACTCTTAAGCGAACACTATTTTAGGTTAGCCTAAGAGATGGACTACAAAATGAGAAGACTCATGGAAATTGAGCCTGACCTTATTAAATTTTATTTTACATAAGTCATAGTCCTTGACATTATTTGTGTTGTCATATTAATTGTCTCTGTCCAATGGTGCTTCAATTATCTAAAATAAAACTTGTTCAAGAAATTACCCATCTATTCAATCGGGGATTTCTACCCTTAAAAAGGCCCTGTTTTCGTTTATCAATTTAATCTATACCTATTATCCATCTATAGTTCAAAAAAATTCCCAAACAATTAATTATTTAAGTACTTTCTTTATTTTGTGGATATTTATCCAAGTTGAGTGCTATGTTGTTGTTTCCTTGACTTATTACTTTTAAATGTTGATTAAGTTAAAGGTTCTGAAGACAGTTGTAATATGGATAGCTGTGAAAATGGCATCTCCAAAATTGAGACACAATAATTGTCTTCTTACTAAAATTAAACAAATAATGCTAACATCTCTAGTATGGTTAATCTTGCTATTACCGCCTCTTGTTCTATTTATCAAATAGGTTTAACATACCAGATTTGCTAATTTTTTTCCTAAATGCAGTACATTTTGTCAAAAGCTGAACCATAAACTAAGACGTTTTATTTGTTGTTCCCTGGATTAAAGCTAATTCTTTGGGTCCTTATTTGAATGTGAACAAGTCCTTCAAGTTCTTAAATTTAGCTCTATTTTGTCAAGTACTGCATTATAAAGTGGCTGTTGCTATTTTGCTATTTCAAAATACTTAACAGTTTACTCCCTCCAAAACACCTTTTGCATTAGTGCGACATTTTTTTCAAGTAAATCCAAAGCATATTATTGTTACTAATGACTTGAATATGTTAAACTTTATTATAAAAAGAAAAAAGTTATTATCCGTTAAATCCAAAGATTGTACTCAACGATTTCATTGAACGGAATTTGTTTAATTTTATAGAAATGGTAATTTATAAAATGGTAGATTTGCAATTTTTTAATTTTTTTTAAAAAATAGATCAATTTTATTAGTCTATTCATTTTATTTTACGTAAAGAAATTTGAGTAAATTAAATAAAATTCGCATTGATTAGCATGATGCATGATAAGTTTTTCGAATAAAAACTATCAAAGTTTAGGATGGTGCGTATTAAAAACGAAAGCTATTTGTATTAAAAAAATGGACAAAGACCAAACTTGATAAGTTTGTGAATACTTAAAGGACTAAAATTGGTAAATTTATAGTTAAGGGACTAAAACCGGTAAGTGTATAGTTAAGGGATCAAAGCTGACAAATTTTTGAATAGTTAAAGGACTAAATCCGTTAAGTGTATAGTTCAGGGATCATTTTAGACCTACTCTTATAGTTGAGGGACTATTTATGTCATTTACTCCAATTTTTTGCTTCTTATGGCCTCATCTTTCGAAGAGTCCGGGGGAACTGAATGAATTTCCCATGTGTACTGCAAACATCTTTTGCCATTGTTTAATTCAACAGGTGAAATTTTGGTGTGTGCCCCAATTGCACATGTCCAATCAAATACATGTATTGATAACATGTGTAAGTGATAAACTTCTTAAGCATCGTCTCTTGCCTATTTTGGTTGCATTAGAGGAAATATTTGAATTGTAGTGTTTGTAACTATATGACCTCTATATAAGTAGATAAATCAACAAAACTTTGCGCTAAAATATGGATGTTGCTCTTACAAAAAAATATATATTATCAATGGAACATGTTGGGCCGTGCAGAGCACGGCTTCCCTTATCTAGTATATATAAAAGAAAAATGTCTAATGTTGCCATGGATGTAAAAGTATATCATGTGATTACTAATAAACATGTTTTTGTTTAAAAAAATATGTAAATACTGCCATAAAAATAATTAACAAATTTTCCTCTTTGTAATTTTATGTCGAAATCAAGTTTGATAAAAACAAAGCATCTCCAATTTTCTATCATATTGACAGGCTAACATCGTCTAGTATATATATGTATAATTTTTTTTATCAAAATAAGCTATTATTTTAATCAATTCACCATAATAATATTTTTTTTACAGAACTAGTATAAATGTATTTCTCAGTAACGTTTTAGACTATATTATATTTTAAAAAATCCAGGGTCTAAAAAGTAACAGACTAACGGTGTTAATTAGAAAACGTTACTCATAATAACGTTTTAAAAAAATCCAAGGTCTAAAAAGTAACAAACTAACGGTGTTAATTAGAAAACGTTACTCATAATAACATTTTAGGAGTAAAACGATCCCCATATTTATCTCCGCTTTGATGTCGCCGCCTTTACCTTATTAATCTATAAAACCCTAGCTTAGGAAATCTTCACAACTTTCCCAACTCACACAACTCTGTTTACAATTCTCGCCGCTAGTTTTGTTGGGTCTAAACGAGATTCACGACATGCTTGGATTGTCGTAAAGCTTGGAAAAAAGAGATTCACGACAAGCTTGGATTATCCAAAAGCTTAGTCTGTTCTTGAGGTATGATTTTTCTTTACAAAATAGTAGAAAAATGCTTGGATTAGGTTTTAATATTTCCACAAACTTAAGAAATCGTCGTTTCAATGGCTTCCTACAATAAGATATTTTTTTTTTCCTATCTGTACAAGGTTAACGAGGTCCATTATAGCCTTGGGTAGCACAACTTTCTGTATCACTACAACAATTAATGTCAATTCTTGTTTGAAGTAATTGTTTTCCTAGCCTAGAAGACAGCGATTTTCCAGTGGGTTAAGCTATTGAGTTGTATAAGAGTGTGTATGGCAGCTTGTGGCTTATATTTGATATTACAATCTAAGGATTGATTTTACTTGTGTTCTTACATCAACTATATATTTTTTTAACAAAGTTGATGAGTGATTTTCCCTTGAACACACTGAAGGTTTGATCCTGCTTATTTGTGTAATTACTCTTTTGTTCCCTATAATATGTTATAGCATTTCGTCTATTTAATAATTTTATTGTGATTTGCTTGAATAATTTGTGTCATATCTTTAAATAATGGAATTGCTAACTGATTACTAAAGTAATCTTGGATTTAAGTACTACAATAGCCGCTAATTAAGTTTCATAATATGCAATGAAGAAGTGTTTCCAAGCTCTCACAGCAAGTTAGACTTTATTGGTGAACCATTCTTATGATATTCACAAAATAATCTTGTGTTTGGTTGCTTGTTTATGAAGTGCTCTAAGAGTACCTATGAGCATATGTACAGTTCTTTGCGATACTTTTCAGTACTTCCAGAGCATTTAAGCCTTATCCTTGAAGCTTTTCAAGCAAGTTCTTTCCTCTTAAGTTAGTTGCTACGTTGTTCAATGATTTTTCCATCATCAGTTGGTGTTTTTTGTTCATCTATTGTTTCTATTGTTGCCTCTATAATAGTGGTTTACTTTGTGCAGGTGCGTTGAATTCATTCGATGGTTGATAAAGTAAAATCAATCGGTGATCAATCATCAATGGAGGAACTTTACATGTTTCGTGCAATGGTTCTGAATGAAGGAGAAAGATGTTTGACATATGTGCACGAGGCTGATGGAATTTATGTACAAGCCTATTATAGAACAGATAGAGGTACAGGCTAATCATTTACATCGCTCTGTTTATAGGTGAGGAAAATGTGGTATTGCCGGATGGTGATGATTCAGACTATGCAAGCGAAGGCAGTGAACCATTAGTGATGGAGAAGCGTACAACTTTTTTTAAGCTTTGTGGGACTAGTATTTTAACATTCTTACATTATTATCTTTACATAACTCGCCATAAATTATGAGAATTTATCTAGTTTTAGAACCAGCAACGTTTCCAAGCTCACACTTATAGTCTTAGCTTTAGTTGCATTTAAAACAAGCTCTCACTTAAAATGTTGGCTTCCATATAGCTTCAGTTGTTAATTTTATACTCTTGTTCATGTTGTATTCGTGGTTAATTTTGATACACTCTTGTTTAGAATTGTTATGCAAACTGCTATAACTGATAAAATCGTACTATTGTTGATTGCATCCTCCTATCCTAACACGATATATATGTTGTAATATAATTTTTTGTGTAAATATATGCAGGCATGGATTCACGAGTGTTGGTTTCTCAGTTAAAATGTATTATCTTGTGAGCACATGTCAATGGCATTTGATTCATTCTTTGGTAAAAATATGGTGAGCTAATCAAGTTTTCTAGCATCTAGGCTTCTTGGATTATAGTGATAAATTAGTTAAATCTAGCATAGGTGAAAAGGCTTTATACAGTGGAGTTTGTTGGTTGTGGTTTTGTACAAAGCTTACATTTGAATTCCTATACTTTTTGCTAAAAAATAGAATGTTCGTCGCCTTATTGACAAAGGCTTTGTCATTAAAAATATTCATTTGTTTTTTGGTTCTTTACTTTTTATTCCTTCAACATGTATAATATTGGTTTTTTAACTCGAGAGCAATTTTCTCTCGATAGGGTATTAATCTGAGATCACTATAATTTATCGAACACTAGGTGAAAAATCATCACTGTCATTTGTTTGTTTTATCTTATTCACTTGATTTTCACAAGAAAAATCCAATAGAACATGATTATACCCACAAGCATAGTCTGTTCAAAAGGGACAACGAGAAAAATAAACGTCAGTGCATTATTGGTATCTTGGATTGAAGTTACCTTACCACAACTAATTGAAATGATATTTAACACAACTAAAACCCTTGAACAATTAAAAGGTAACTAATACATTAACAAGAAACGTACTAAGCAAACTAAAAGTATATGTCCATGATAGTAACGTTTTATAGATAAATTTGCTGGATTTTAAATTTGCAGGATTCAATTGTAAATTTTGAAGAAACGTTACTGTGAGTAACGTTTTAGCTCTAAAATGTATCTTCGAGTAACGAATTATAAAACGTACTTGACAGTAACACGTATTATGCTTAAAACGTTACTTTCTTTACTTAACGCCGTCAACCCATAAATTTTACACGATATATTTTTTATAAGTAAAATATAGCCTAAAACGTTATTTAGGAATACGTTTATACTAGTTCTGTAAATTTTCAAAAAAACATATTGTTTTGGTGAATTGTTTTAAATAATGGCTTACTTTGGTAAAAAATTATATATATATATATATATATTTTCAATTTCTAGAGGGTAGTTTAGTCATTGCCATTAATTGCCACAACATTGTTACAGATGGCTTTCATGCACCTCTTCTCATCTTTGTTCTTCCTTTGCCTTGGCAGTAGAATTTCAAGTGTCTCTCTTCATTTTTGTTCTTCTCAAAGTGTTCCTGCAATTTCCAGGTATTTCATGATTGTTATTTTTTATCTCGCTTTCTGTTCTCCTTTCTCATTTGAACCAATTCCCATATGAGAATCTATTGTTGTAATAAGCAAAGGGGAAAAAGAAGATATTTTTTGTTTTTCTCTGTGAAATTTGATTCTGAATTTTGAAAACTCAAGTAACTAACTCAAATTTCTAAATCAATCTTTGCTTTGATTGTTCATAAATATTGTCTCTGCAGCTTTTCATCTTCAAGCTTCTCCAAGTACTGTCTTTTCATCTTCAATCTTCTCCAAGTACTGCCTTTTCATCTTCAATCTTCTCCAAGTACTACTACAATTTTGAGGTAATTCCTTAGTGTGTCTTTGTATTCCTCTTAAATTTCTTTTTACATTCTATTTCTAAAGCTATCATTTTCATATGTTATTTTTCTCGATTTTCTTGTGAATTTCAATTATAGGTTGGAATAATGAATATTGAAAGTGCTATTAAAAATCACATACCAAACTTCAATATAGTATGGTGTTTACACAAGAAATAAATAAGGAAATAACTATATAAGTTGTCTGCAATAATCAAAATGCAAATCCTCCTATCCTTGTTGCGTTATTTCAGTTTAATGCAGAAAAAAAGGAAGAGAAAAAGTCTTATCCCTATCAGCTTGCACTTGAATTTTTTCATATCCGTGATGTTCTTTGAGTTATTATCACTTCCAAAAATCTGCAATGCTGTTATAAACATTGTGTCTAAAATTTGTTATTTGGATTTTAAGAATTGTTCACTTTATTTTCAGTTTAGGAAGTATGAATTTAAGAGGGACACTTTTATTTTTACAAAGAGTAGAAAATTTGAATTGGTGTAACAAAAATCTAATCTTTAGGTTTCCCATTCTTCCGCATTCATCTTAGTATTATTCTGTTTTAGACTTTGGTTATTGAAGAACCAACTACCGATTACAATTTGTCTCAATTGATATGTACTCTCTTGATTCTAGAACATGTTTCAAAATTGGACAAGCAAATTCTTTGAGGTGATGATTTGAGCTTGTGATTGGACTTTCAGCTAGCCATTTCATTATTTATAAGGTAAGAAACCTGCTTCAATTTGCAAGTCTATTTCTTTTCTGTTGGTGTCTTTCATGTAACGGTATAAATAAGTATACTATGACTACTGATGATATGTGTTACAGACTTCATGGATAAAAACACAACTACCTACATGACAGTTTATTTTTGAAGTTGATTTAGAGCCGACAATAAGTCAATAACTACTCCAAATCTAAGGAATTATACTAAAAGGACACTTGTATTACAAATAATTAAGAATGTCAACTTATTTTTCAAAAAAAATTCTTGTTTTCTTTTTCCCCTCAACTGGTCCTTAGAATTATGTATATGAGTTGAATGATTTTTATTTTGCTGGCCAACTTTGGTTGATTGTGATGCCAATTGACAAAGAAATTAAAACTAAAACTTTCAAAACAACAAAAAGGAAAGAAAAATTGGAAGTCATAATGGTATTCATCATTATAATCATTTTCATTCCCAACTTTGATTTTGTACGACAATATAATACTGATTCATCTTTACTCAATATAATGTATTGTGACGCACATAATACGATGCTAATTTTTAAGATAGTAAATTTGATTACGGAAAAATCAAATACTAATATAGAGTACAAAACTTTTCTACAAATGCTAATTACAGATATTTTTTTGTTAGGGTGGGGCACTATTGGGCCCGTGCTTATACCATATAGTGTATATATATATATATATATATATATATATATATATATATATACACACACACACACTATCATATAAGTAAACATAATTATATTAAGGAAAAATCACCCCATATACACATTTAAGAGTCAATATTATAGGTTTTAAATCTACTTTTAAAAAATTCTTGCTTATAACAGTTTAATTACGGGTTATAACATTTCACTAATTATTTATAAATTAATTAAATTTTACTTTATTAAATAAGTCATTTTTTATAATTTTATATTATTATTAAATTATTTAAATAAAGAATACCCCATAATTATCTCTTACACAATTATAGGGATTTTACATTGATTACACTTCCTTATTTAATGTTATACTCATAACCTCCCATTAGTCAATCCCACCACCCTTCCCCCACACCTACCAACTATACACGCTATCACCCCACTTTCACCTTCTTCTCTCCCATTTTTCTCACCAGCCAACTACACCAACATTCAATCTTTCGTCCAAATTTTTTTTTCAACAAAATTATGTCTAAGAAACCCATTGAAACACCTCGAAAGAGTCCCAGATTGGGTGAAGGAACATCTAATGATGATGTTCATGTTTCAAATTTTAATATATTAACTCAACCCGCCATTCCCCCGCCTAAAATTGTTGAAAATCCGGCGAATATTCAAAATCCGGCGACGGATGGTTCATCTAAGTTGAAGGAGCGACAAAGAGAGAAAAAATGAAGAAAAAAAAAGGTCACTCCTGCAAATCAAAAGGGGAAGAAGAGGAAGGGGAAAATTGTTGAAATCCCTTCTGATTCCGATTTTGATTTTGTTACTGAAATCAAAAAGAAAAAAAAAACAAATGTAGAAGTTGGAGCATCTTCAAAACCATCAACAAGAAGAACAACAAAAAGTTATATTTTTTAACTTTTGGACAATTTTTTTGTGTTTAAGTATTTGATGATATATAATATTATATGTTTTCTTTCAGGTAGATACCGTTTACATATGAAAACATATGAATTACTGATTGCCTATTACAATTTCAAGATACTATTTTGAAAATATCAGTGTGTTTCCAAACTGTACATTTATTGGATGAAATCTGTATGAAATCTGATTAATATGTGTATGACTACATTTTAATGTTTTAATTTTGAAAATTTTATGAATTGTGATATAATAATGGTATACAAATGGTATGAATTGCGTTTTAACATTGGTGTGATTGTCTATTAACTGTGTTTATGGTATAAATTATTAAATTGGAATGAAAATGGTATGATTTGTCAAACTACTGATTGTGATTATATGAATTTATCAATTTTTATACATGTTGTTTGGATAAAACGTGTATGAAATTTTGATTAATATGTGTATGACACTAACTGAAGTTAGTGTGGGAATGAACACTAACTGTAATTTGTTTTAAATTTATTTATAGTAGGACACCAGTTGAAAACCAAATTAATATTCATGTAAACTTACATTAAATTAAATACTCAGGATACCATAATATCTTTTATAATTATCACTAATATTTACACTATCTTATGTATTAAGCTGGAATAAATTTTATTTTTAGCAGTATGCAATCTGTATGATTAATGAATGAATCGTGTATAAAGAATGAACGGTATATTAAACACTAAGTTTATAATGCATTTCAAACCAATTATGTTTCATATAAAAACAAAACATTAATCTAAACGACAAAATAAAATAAAAATTATATATAGTCTAAACAAATAAACAGACATTAGTATAGCACATGATAATTTGAACATGCTTCATGTTGTGGCCAACTTGACAACATCTACTGCAAGTAACTTTGGACCTTTTGAATTTCACATCAACAACCCTCTTTCATATATAATTCATTTCATTTGAAAATCAACATAATTCTCTGTTTCATTAAAAAAATAACAATTAGTCTAACATTATACAAATCAATTAGAAATATGTTAAATAATATTAACTTTTCATTCCAAAAACAATACAAATTTCATCCATAAAAATCATTATAATAACAACAAAATTATACACACTCGTCATTATTTTTTCATACAAATATCATTCAGACAGTACATTACAAAACAAATTTCATACAAAACATAATATTTCACATTTCATACAACAATCATCATTCATACCAAATTTATACATTTTCATACTCATTTAGTACACATTTCATACAAAACGATTATTCATTCAAACTATATACATTTCTCGTCCCAAATAATTAATTACTGTCACCCAACTTTATACAGAAATAACAAAACTAATATAAACTCAACAATTTCACATTTAATACCAATTTAAAACACTTGTAATACACTTCGTCAATAATTCATATTTTTTTTTACATATTTCTTAACACACTTTTCATACATAATTCATTCGACTTATACTATCAAATTCATTATCAAATAAAATAAATTTTCATAAATTCGTCAACATTATAATTAAATTATTTTTACAGAATAATTAGCACACTTTCATACAAATTTCGTTTAATTTATTCTATCAAATTTATTCATAATCACATTAAATTTATAATTTCACAAAACAACAACCGTATATAAAATAAACAAATAAACAAAAAAAACACTAAATTTTTTCATTTCACAACAGTAAACATAATATGATATCAACAATTAACAAAATATGACTCCACCTTCAATTAATCAACAGTTTGATCATTCTTGTTTCATTTCGCTATTATTCTAAAACAAACGTTAAACAATAATAAATACTAACTCGAACGATCCCATCTTTCACCATGTTTGATTAAAATTGATACGTAGTTGTCCATCACAACAAAATCAAGAATTTTCAAAGATGAAAAAAACTTCAATAACTCGAATGTGGGATTTTTTTTTGTTGAAAATTGAAGAGAGAGAAGCGTTGAAAAAAGAAGAAGATAAAATATGAATTTTATTTGATTTTAACTGATTTGAGTGAATTAAGGATACTAAATAATCTTAATTAGTCTAAATCCCTTAATTCGTGCTATTTATTAATTATCTACAATAAATTCAAATTAAATTAACACCACAATTTCAGTTTATTACCTGTTTTCATTAAAAAATGTTTTTTTTTCACTTTTCTTTTATCTCTTTATTTTATTTAAACAACTTTTTTCAATTATTGAAAACAGTTTTTTTTTTTAAAATTATTTGTTAGAACCTGAAATTTTTAATGTGATAACTTGAAAATCTAAATCTACTGCTATAGCTTGAAAATATTACTATAATATATGACATATATAAAATTTACACTAACACTACAAAGAAAGAATAATTAATTAATGGAAACAACTAATTGAGTTGTGTAGAGAGAGTGATTAACCTTAACAGTGTTGATTAGTATTTGAAGACTAATAAACTTCCTATGAGGCCACCTTGTAATTCATAAATCCCTACATCTATTCTTCAAAAGTGTCAAACCAATATGAAGCTCCTCTACTGCTGCAATAATTGACATATAAAAGTACTTTGAAATTGCATCATATCACAACATACTTGAACTATTAATCTTTCTTTAATTTCGTTACGATAATTTCTTCATTACCCATTATCATCTCAAAAGACATAAAATCCCCCCTGAACTTGACACGAAAACTTATTTTAGTACTTAAACTACACGGGTGTTTATATACCCCCTTAACATCTTTTAAGTGATTAAAACACCCCCTAAGGGATGATGTGGCAAAGAGAGTGAGTGCACTCTCCTGAAAGTGCGTGAAAAAAGAGAAAAAAAAAGCTGAATTTTTAAAGCCCTACACATGGCCTTTTTTTATTGGCCAATATATAACAAATTATTTAAATTGTTTTTTTTTATATATTAAATCTTTAAAATATGAAAATTTTCTTATTAAGAGGTAAATGAAATTAGTGGGTCCCCTTTTTATTTTCTTTAATTTTTTTAATTTTATTTTGTTGTCTTCTTCAATACACATTTTTCTCCATTGAAACATCTCTTCCTCCATCTTCTTCCCCACCTCTATCCACTATTTTCATTTCACTAATCTTTTACTAATCCGTAAAATTCAATAGTAATGTCATTTTATTGACGTCGATTTCACTCTATTATTTGTATCGATTTGGCAAATGTAAACTTTCTTAAATTTTGAGCGACCCATTTTGATTTCTAGATCATTCAAACATTTCACATAAAATTTATATTTTTTTTGGATCAACTTTCTTATGCAATCTTCATTTCTTATTTGAGTTGTCAAGAAAAAATTGGCTTTCAAAAAAATCCATTCTCCAAGAGGGTAAATTCGTTGGGAGGGTTCGAAGAAGATAATGTGAATTTCTTCTTTAAAGTGACTTAAAAAATTGTTGAATAGTGAAGAAGAAGAAAAGAAAGTATTGAAGGTTGGAATAATGGTGAACAACAAGGAAGAAGAAAGAGAGGGGGTGGGGGTGAGGGTGGGGTTGGGGGTATGCATTTATAAATTAATCAATTGATATAATTGATTTTAAAAAGTGTTTAAGAAAAAATAGTGAATAAGTAAAAAAGAAATAAAGATTAATGACATGGTGCCTACATGGTTATGATGTGGCGCTTACGTGGCTATGATGCAGCGGGTGAGAGTGGTGTTATAGTCTCAGGGTGGAAAAAAAATCACTTCAAAGATCTTGAGGGGGGTATTTAAACACCCGTGTAGTTTAAGTACTAAAGTAAGTTATCCGACCAAGTTCAGGGGGTTTTTATGTATTTTCCCCTTTTCTTATTAATCTTATTATCACATAACAACAATTTTTTCTTCCCTACATTTTCAATTAATCCAAATTCACCTCTCATTTCCTTCTCATTTCCAATTTCTTCATACCATAACTCTTCTACACCCATATATAATAAATACTATTCATGGATCATTTTTTTAAAATAAAAATAAAAATAGTTGAACTGCCTCACTTGGGATAAGGCTATAAAAAGATGAATCAACAAGAGTACTGCATTCTATTTTTATTAAAGGATTATTATTATTTGTACTATTTTTTTCAATATCAGATAAAACACAATGTTCCGAAAATTCATTATTTTTTAACGTAACATATTAGTATATATATACGATCACACATCTAATAATAACAACATATGTGCACCAATCCGTAGGACTCTACTAGATATTTGTTTTCATCCTAACGACGCCGATCAATCTAGAGCTTTGATACCAAATTTTAACAACCCAGTCATGATGACACCTACTGCACCCCACAACTAGGTAAGTCTGACCCTTAGTCAAGAGCCATATAAAATGGTCTACCACGCGGAAGATAATCAAGAAGAAGCAAGAGCTAATAATAAAGAGAGGAGAGGTAGATCAACATTATCATCATCTCTTATTCATTAATCATTATCATCTCTTCTTCATTAATTTTATTATCACATAACAATAATTTTTCCTTCCCTAAATTTTCAATCAATCCAAATTCACCTCTCATTTCATTTTCATTCCCAATTTCTTCATATCATAACTCTCCTGCACACATAAATAAAAAAAAATACTAGTGATAAATC
>JAJOOR010010618.1:0-31574 GCA_036250505.1 Solanum acaule | reverse complement strand
TCACATTTGCTTCCCATGTCATTGTTATTATCGTAAGTCCATATTCATATGTCTTCTACTACTGGTCCATAGTTCCAAATCTCAACAATGATTATGACCACCAAAACAGCAATCTCAAAAGAGTTATGATCAGCAAAAGAACAATCTCAAAAGAGTTATGAACATCAAAACAACAAGCTCAAAGATTAAAGAATCTAAGTGAAGCAATTTGTATAATTATGGGTGGCAGCCTAGGGGCAAATGCCTAGCATGGGTCGATCCCAATTGGTATGGAAGGGTGGCAGCTCAGGGGCGAAAGCCTAGCATGGGCCGATCCCAATTGGTATAAGAGGGTGGCAGCTCAGGGGTAAAAGCCTAGCATGGGCCAATCCCAATTTGTGGAATTATGAGGACAACATCCCAGAGGTTAAAATGCCTAGCATGGGTCATCCTCTTCTACCACTGATCAGCTGGTCATTTGTATCATATGTCTTATAAACATTATAATGCAAATAAAAGTAAACAAAAGAATGTAACATACATGATTCCACAAGTATAAAGCAAAGGTGGTCTCTAATCCTTATCTATTGGTATTTGGTTTCACTTGAGCTCTCATTTTACATATGGTTATATTATGCCTTACATATTCAGTACATTCTTTCGTATTGACGTCCCTTATTGGGGATGTTGCATTTCATGCTGCAGGTACAGGTACTCAACTAGTAGATCTCCCCAATAGAAGCACATGATACTCAACGGTTGTTGGTGAGCTCCAGGTTGATTTGGGGCTTTGCCGAGTCTTTACTATGCGTAGTTCATAGTGGTACAGTCATGGATTCCAGTAGAGGCTTTGTAGCCTGGATGGACTTATAACTTATGCCTTGTGAAACAAAATTATACTTTATGAATTTTTAATGGCTTAAGTCATCCACAACTCTTTAAAGTTGTCTGCATAATTCGTTTAAACACCTTAATTAAAGTTTGTACCTATTGAACACTTATACCCCTTAAAATTGATACATATTTGATACTTTTTTGACAATCAACCCAAACTATGAGATGTGTGTAATACACTTGCTGTGACATGGCAGTGACATGACAAATTGATGAATTAAATGATGACATGTGTAATTTAAATAAAAAAATGTATTTTAAAAATGAAATTCTAAAAAATAACTATTTTAGTCTATTTAATTATTTTTAAAAAAAAACTAACTAAAAAATTAAAAACGATTTTTCTAAAAAAAGCCACCTACACACCCACGCCACTAGTCCTCTTCATCAAATCATGCACTATAACTTTCCCCAGCGGTATCGTGATCACAATTAGTAAGCCTTGCCTCTTCACCCCAAGTAGTATGACATGGTTGTGTACCCAAGCTAAAAATTAATTCCCCTTTCAACCGAATAGCATCAAAAGTTTTCACTCATTCCATTAATTTTCTTTCCATTACTAATCATTTATTACAATTATATGAAAAATAATTAACTTTTGCCGGAAAAAAATGTTATCTTCATCGGGAAAATGGAGTTATGCCGGAAAATATGAAACTTAGATCTATGTAATAACTAAAAAAAAAAGAAGGAAAAAACCAAAAAGAGTTGGAGAGAGTGAGAGAAAGAAAGAGAGAGGTGGAAGGGGATGTGGGTGAAGGAGATGATGAAAAGAGGGGGTGTGGGGAAGAAGGCGACTTTTCTTCTTCTTTTTTCATTTCTTTTTGTTAATTAATTTTAAAAAATATTAGCAGTATAAGTTGGAAAATAAATAAAAAATAAAAAATAAACTGTTTAACGCGCTTAAGGAGGGTGGAACACACTTTTTTAGCCATGTCAGCATTTTGTGTTGAATAGGAATGACTTTTGAACAAATAAGGTGTTCAATAGGTACAACCCTTAATTGAGGTGTCTAAGTAAAATATACGGACAACTTTGAGTGGCTGTGGACATATATTTATTATTTTAATTTAAAATTAAGTGTTTAATCAATATTAATTTTTTTGTTCCTCAGTATTTCAGTAGTAGAGTGATCAATTGGTAATCATTGATTGTAGATTCAAATCCCACACTTTCTAATCTTATCTAAATACTATATATATAAATAAATAAATATACTTAAAGGTTATTTTGACTTTAAAACATCTAAAATAAGTCAATCCAAACAGGCTTTGAGACAACTTGAAGGGAAAGGTTACTCTAAGGGTTGTTTGATATGGACATGGGATACACAAAGTTATTGACTAGGATATTCTATGGAATTAATTATCCATATATATATATATATATATGCGTGTACAAAAACCGAACCGACCGATAAAACCAAATAAAAAAAGTGTTATTGGTTTATTGCTATTGGGTTATTGTGTTAACGACTTTTTAATGGTTTATAAAAAATTTATCGGGTTATCAGTTCGGTATTGATTTTAATATTGGGTTACTGGGTAAATCGATAACCCATTAAGACTATAGTAATTTACTAATTTTACGTATACATAAATATTAAATATTAATCTCAATATCTCACTAGTTATGTCTTTGTCATTTAGCCTTCAATTGATACTTCACCGTACATTGAGTTCACAACTTCACATTATACAAACCATCAAAACCTAAAGTAAGAACCCTATTTCTCTTAATTTTTTGTTGTGTTACACATGTATAGTTCTTTTCATGTTTGTTATTATTATATCTATTTTACGAGCATTTGTAAAGTTAAATTATTGTCTTGTCGCATCAAATTTATTAGAGAAGTCATTTATTTGTTTGATAAGCATTTTCTTATTGGTTAAATAAAAAATTGAACTATTAAGGACAAAATGTCACGACCCAGGGGTATACCCTAGAAGTAACACGGTGTACTTGACCCCGAAGGGGTCTCATACAAGCCCTTAGCATATCATGAACATAAGATAATAGAAAATACGGAAAATTTAAAATATTTTACAATCGAAGTCATTTTCATAAAAGCAAGCGGAAGTCTTTCTAAACTTTGTCTCAAACCATTTAATACAACTTTAGAATAAACTGTTGGGACACAACCCATACAATAGTCTCAAAAACATGAAATAAAAGACAAAGAAAATGGTGGGTGTTGTCCTCGAAGCTATGAGGACTCACCAAGATCTTCAACTCCTTAGCTCCTTAGGAAACCTAGCTTCAAGATAGCACTCAAGTCTCCAAACCCTACATTTGATTAGAATGTAGGCAAAGTATGCGTTTGTACAAAATGTACTAAATATGTTAGCTAGCATAATCATAAGAGCATAAGACAAGGGTTAGTCAATATAAGACATAATCCAAAATCATATGAAATACTTCATGAAACATAAACCATAAGCATAAGAGACAATATCATAATCATAATGAGCAAAGTCTCCAACATAAGTATCATATAAGCATTACTTGACTCTTAGTCATCTATACTATAATAGAACCATTCTCAAGTAACCTCAAAAGCATACATGTGCAAAGCATGAATAGCATCCCATAATACCACCCAAGCCAAGTATCCCTTTTTGGTCATCTTAACCCCCTAATAGGCTAGACCATGTTATCACCTTACTAACATAACTATATTAAGCTAAGCTAACTACCTTGGAAGACACACTAACATGTAAGTCCCACCTATTCTAGGAAAGGTACAAGTATTCCATTCTAGCTACCATGAAATAGTCCTAGACCAACTAAGTCATGCTACCCTTACAAGTATACTAAGATACAAATGCAAGCTATCCTTAAGAGATCATGATTCTCAACCCTAAGCTACCCTTAGGAGAGTATGATTCCTCAATCCCAAGCTACCATGACTAACCCTAACTCAAGCTACCCTTGAAATGCATCTTACAATGCAAGGTCAAGCTACCCTTAGGAGAGTATGGATCCTCAATCCTAAGCTACCCTTAGGAGAGTATGGATCCTCAATCCTAAGCTACCTTTAGGAGAATGTAAGTCCTCAATCCTAAGCTATCCTTGAAATGCATCTTACTATGCATAGTCAAGCTACCCTTACAAGCACACCAAGATGCTAATGTAAGCTATCCTTAGGAGAGTATGATTCTCAATCCCAAGCTACCCTTAGGAGAGTATGAATCCTCAATCCTAAAGCTACCATGAAATGGTCTTGGCCAAACCAAGTCATGCTATCATGAAGGCATCCTAACAATGCTAGTTCAAGCTACCTATATAAGAGTATAAATCCTCAATCCTAGGCTACCATGACTACTCCTAACTCATGCTACCCTTGACATGCATCCTACAATGCTAAGTCAAGCTACCCTTAGGAGAGTGTAAATCCTCAATCCTAAGCTATCCTATCTTGGTCTTATCTTACCAAGTCAAGCTACACATGAAGGGATCATACATCACAACTTCAAGCTATTCTAATATAACATGCTTTGATTCATTTTAGGTTATTAAGTCAACCTAGAATCATTCTATGTGAGAGAACCTTGGATCTCCTAGCATCTTTATGCCTAAGTATGTAAGTGAGAATAGACTTTCAACAATACACAACAAGATCACATTATATTAGCTTTACTCTCAAAGCCCTAACTAATATGATCACAAGCCTTACTCTCAAGCTTTCTTTCTTAATCTCATCATTATACCTAGATTTCCAGGTATTTCAATCACATTCTTCATTAGTAGGTGATTCTAGTCATAATTGATCATAAAGGTTCAATTTCATCTTTACAAGTCATGATCCATCAATTGAACTATAATCTAATTCAATTCACTTCTAAGTGTTCCTAACCTTGAACAAATACTACACATGACATTGATTTTAGAAGATCAATTAGAATTCCTTAATTCCACCTCTTATGGCATAAACCCACATAATATCACATTCATCAAATAGACTAGGGTTTACCATAGAAATCACAAAAATTCATCATAATATCATAATTAAATGCTAATACAATCATAATTAGGTATTATCCACTAGTTTGGAATCATACCTAAACCCTACCCCAATGTAGAAGGAAACCCTAGCTAGATTGGGTTTTTGACTTCACAATTGGGGGAAAACCTAGGGGGCTCTAAGGGTGGAAGAACCCATAGATGAATAAGATAATATACTTGGTTCAAAGCCCTAACCAATTTTGCATCAATGGGGGAAAATCTGACCTAGCTTCCTTTCTCCTTCTTCTTCTTCTTCTTCTTCACTTCTAGAGATAGAATTATTTGGAGAGGATTTTGGGGTCTTTGAAGAATGATTTAAATGATTTAGTTTAGGGGTCTATTAGGTATATATATGGGGTTTAATAACTAACTAACCGACCTCCCTTAACCCCTAACTAATTAATGACTTAACCCCTAATCCCCTAACTTAAAACTAAACTTGAAAATCTGCCATGACCCACGAAACCACCAACCACGGACCGTGGATGGGGTCACGGAGCGTACTGCACCTCCATAGGTGCTGGTACTACAGATTAAAATGACAGGCCAACTCAGGCCTTAACCCACGACCCCAAACCATGGGGCGTGGGTCCATTCACGGTCAGTAGATGACAAACGTGAGTCACCTAAATTTGGCAGTTTTGGGGGCTGTTTTGGGGTCCTCCTCAAGGAACCCTTTGGGTGGTCCTTGGGGGGTCGTACCTCGGCGTTTAGCCCCGAAAACCTCCATTCTAAGTGCGGGAGTCATTTTTACGAGTTTAACCCTCATACCAAACTCCAAAACTCTCATACTAGGCTCTAGAACTCTCCAGTTCAACTTGCTAGTTTTTGGGGCATTCCACAAAAAACCGATAAACCGAAAACTGATAAAAAAATATCTTATTTGTTTGGTTATTGGTTTAGCGTACTTAAAAAATGATAAACCGAATCGATAATACATAAAATTGAACCAAATCGACCGATGCACACCCCTATATATATGTGTGTGTGACAACTTATCTCATTATTATAGTTATAGGATAAAATAATCTTGCATTTTATTCGAATATTACTCCTTATCCCTCATATCAAATTGTTAGGACATCATAACAATAGTTGTAGCACGTAGTTGTATTCTATTAGAATTTCATGCTTATAATTTATCTCTTGGAGAGTTTGTATTCAACTACACATTTGTGTAGCATCTTTATATATTGAGGAATAACTCCTCCATGAAATACAATCGAGTTTTGTCGTGTTCATAAAGTCTTTACCTGGTATCGGGGCCTTGCGAAGACTCATGTCTCACAATGGCACTTCCCTCAATTATCAATATCACCTCGCAAACCCCTTCCCAAAAAAATATCAACATACACACCCAATGTTAATCAGCTGCATCTTCGTAAATTAGATTGTAACAACTATATTGTTTGGAAATCACAAATTCTCCGAATTCTAAGGGGTCACGAACTCGAAAGATATGCGAATGGTACACACAAGTGCCCTCCAAAGGTAATTCCAAAAAGCTCTTCTAAAGCAACCTAAATTGGCGCAATTATCAATCCAACGTATAGTTTATGGATCAAACAAGACCAATTTTTATTGAGTTGGATTCTCTCAACCCTCAACGAAGGGATTTTAGCCCAAGTAGTTGGTCTTACATCATCTAGACTACTTGGCAGGCTCTTGAGATAATGTTTGTGTCATAATCCAAGGGTAGGATAATGCAACTAAGGCTGCAATTATAACTCACAAAGAAAGGCAACTCATATATTCTTGGAGGACTTAGACAAGAATATGATGTCATGGTTGTCTCGGTCACTACTAGAGCGGAATCAATATCATTGGTCATCTTCATGGCTTGTTTTTGTTACGATCCGATCCTACACCCTAGACGTGTCCAACACTCGAGAACCATCATTGGTCCCCAAGCGAACCCTCATCTTGGCTTACTACAAGCGGAAGACTAACTCAAGCATACATAAGCATCAATCTAAAAGAAGCGTTTAACAACAATTTACTAAATCTCAAACTCTCTAAATATACTGAGTATGAAACATAAATTTTAAATAAAACATTTGAAATCAAAATACTCTCTAAAATTATCTATCTATGAAGCCTCTACTGTATAAAGATGAGAGTTGGGATGACACCTCAAAATGCTACTACTAACAATTTATAAAATTAGAGTCCTCCGGAAGCAAGGAGGCCTCACTCAAAAGTTAACGAGCGGATGAAGTGATCCTAGCAGAACTCTTCTTGAGGATCCTAAGTACCTGAATCTGCATCTTTTTTAAGATGCAGGTCGAATGACATCAGTACATTAAATGTACGAATATGTAATATCATTGAATAAAAAAAAACTGAACTAAGAGTCTAAAGGTAACTCAATTAAGATATAGTATAAATTATGACTAAAAATCATTTTTAAGTTCTTACTGTAATATGCAATAATAGGAAATACTGAACTGAAATATACATACACATATATATATATATATATAGTATATATATATAGTAAATAGTTTACTTTATTTTACTTGGGAGTTTCTCTAACCGACAACCATCACAATGAGCCTCGTGATGATATAATGTCTCACTCACACTGCCATAACTGTCATATACCTTGTTGAGATATAGAACATCTCAACTAAGTGGATCCACTAAAGCTCTACCCAAAACCAGTAAGTAGTCATCTAAAAAGTACGATGATTTACCCATATTGGCTACATGCTGAGTTGTCTGAACTCACCCTATATCGATGCTCAATATTACTCCCAATAAATATATACTCATGCTCAAATGTATAAACCATACTCTTTCTCAATTTGAGGTAATTGCTCAAAATATCCTCTTAAAAGAGATAATTGCTCTGAAATATCTTTAAACTCATTAACTCATTCAAAAATCAAAATTTCTCTTTTCTCAATGTAAAAAGTGATACATTTGGGAATACTTAGGTCCCTTATACTCTTACTCAAATCATGTTTAAAACTCTTTCTTAAAACTCATCTTTGTTTTCTCAGAAAATCAGTTTAAGATAAAAATGTTTGCTTTAAAAGATTCTCAAAAATTATAACTCAAAATAGGATTCATACTGAAATATCGACATGAACAAATCAACTCAAAGATGTTAATAACAATATAGAAAACTCAATACTCAGAAATCAAGAACTAAGAACTCAACGATACTACTCATCTCAAGAATACTCAAAATCTAGGATAAAACCATGGATTACTATTCTACTGAATTTAGATAGAGGTAGGACGTGAGGAAGAACTCAGTTCATCATTATGATAGCCTTACATATCAGATTATGAAGCTATTAGATTGAAAACTTTGATGGAGACTTCATTTATCTTGAGCTTGAGGAAGAACATTAGCTTTCTTGGAGGAAATCTTTGAGCTTAGAATCTTGGGGCTTGATCTTGAGAGAAGAAACTCTTTTATGAAGTTCTTAGAGTGGAAGAACTTGGGAAAATCTTGGATGAAAAGTTTCTCTTTGTATCTTGGATTTTTGACATGGAAGTGTTAGGGTTCTTGATGAAGAAGTGGAACCCAAGGTGAGTTTTGAGAGACATTTTGGAGACTTCAATGTTCAGATTGATTATTATGAGAGGATAACTAGTTAGTTAAATAATATACTTAGTTAAAACACCCAAAAATTACTTAGAATAGGGCTAAAAAGCCCGAGAAAGGACCAAAATAACCTTGGAACGTGTGTAAGAAGTTGCTGAAAAACCAATTGCAGAAAGTCTTCACGAATGGCTATATGGTTCATGGAAAATTTCACCATCCGTAATTGTCATCAGTAGAACTTCGACTACTGACAGGGCTTAACTAAAATGAGCATAACATTATACTCCAAACTCGAAATGAAGCAAACTTGGTAGAGTTGGAAAGAGGACTCATAGAACTTTAATTTAATAGGTAATGGGCCACCAAATTCATTATGTGCTGAGAGTTGACCTAAGTATAATCTTATATCAAACTTAATCGGTAAGAAAGCTTTCAACTCAACTTTGTGTTAGGGATTTTAGTGACCTTAATTCATATCCAAATTCATTCTCACACTAAAGAATTAACCTTTAACACCTAAGAACAATTTAAGAGATAGAACCTTATACAAAAATAAAGAATTGTTCGTGTCTTAGATTTGAAATTTTTGGGGTGTTACTATTTTTAAGTCATGAGTATTGTTTCAAACAAATAATAAGTTTGGAACAAGGACTAGGCCAAGCCAGCTTGTCTGTTGGACGATCCAATAACACTAATAATAATAATTCATTTAAGAAGCCTATTAATTTCAATAACAATCATCTTATGATGGAAGATCCGGACGAGGATGAGGTTGGAGTCGCAATACTAATTCGTCCACCCAAAATTAGTGTCAATTTTGTAATAAGTTTGGTCACCCGACCCTAAATTGCTACCATCATTTTGACCATGCCTATCAAGCTCCATCCAAGTCGCACATGGCTGTTTTAATTGCACAACATTCCATGGTTTGAGACTCGAATTGGTACCTAAATTATGGGGTTACTCGTCATTTATCTAATGATATACGAAACATGGTGGTAAGAGGAGAGTATCTGGGAAATGAACAAATTCATATTGGTAATGCCACATGTTTGACAATTTCTCATTTTGGTCATTCTACCTTACCTAAAGTTAGCTCACCTTTACATTTATATAATGTATCATTGGTACCTAAAATTATCAAAAAAATTCTTAGCGTGACAAAATTTACTTCTGATAATGATGTTATATTTGAGTTTCACCCTCATTTTTGTCTTGTGAAGTATCAGGCAACAGTGAAAATACTATTGCACTCTTGAACATGGCCTTTATCGCCTCCTTGCTGCCCAACCACTCAGCAAACCCTCTTCGTCAAATAAATCACAAGATTTCCATGTTTCAAAGTTATCTTCTGATTTATGGCATAGTCGTTTAGGTCACTCATCTCTACGAACTATAAGTTGTATTATTAAGAGTCTCTCTTTACTAGTCACATCGAGTTCTCGGTCTAATGTTTGTTCAGCTTGCCAATAAGGAAATAGTCACAAATTGTCATTTTTTATTTCTAGTTCTAGTGCTTCGTATCCTCTTGAATTGATCCACACTGAAGTATGGGGTCATACTTGATGAGTCCAAGATTTGGACTCATTTAGGGCTTTATTTATATAGACTTAGTGTCCTCAAATGCTTATTTTGTGCCAATAACTTATGTAAAACCCTTGATTTCCAGGTATATGGATTGAGGAAGGAAGCAAGGACACTAATTTGCAAAAAGGAACAAAAGGCTGAAAGAATGAAGAAAGGCAAGCCTGGTGATCACCAAGTCCACTTGGCGAGTCGCCGAATGGCTACTTGACCGCCTAAAGTTCCAGTGTGCCAAGCCCTAAAGGAAAGAACCAAGTTGGCGAGAGAAAGGAGCAATCGACGGATCATCGAGTGGTTCCGTGATGCAAAGTTAGATCGCCCAAAGTTACAGACCTTGAGGTTGCTGAATGCCAAGGCAGAAGGGCGACGGAAATGACCAAAGGGTGGATCGCCAAGTGGTTCGGCGAGCTCGACTTACTTTGCCGATTGACTTTTCGCAGCACATTTTTGGCGACTATAAATACATTTTTGAACATTTAGTTTAGTATCTGAGATCATAATATCTTAGTCTATTATTAAGTTTTGAACGGGGAGACAAGGTATGGGCTGTTCTTATTTCGCATGTTTGTTGCTGTTTGAGAGAAATTGACTTGATTCAGGGTACCGTAAATTGTTCCAGAGAAAGTTTACCTCCTCTATAGTCTAGCTTACTCACTAATATTTAATTATTTTCTAGTAGTTGCAATTATCCATTTGTCTATATTAGCCTATAATTGAATCACATCCCAAGAACCTGTCTCACTATTGTTAATTCGTATTGTTTATTGCTGTTTGTAGTTGATAATTTTAAACCAAAACCCCCATTTGACATTCGTGTCACCCCCTGATTTGAATGATGTCTTTATTCGACAGTTTTTATTCCTATGACTGATTTGATCATGTTCATACTTTCCTATTGAATCTTAAACACGTACTGCTCCCTGTGGGATTCGACCCCAACTCATTTAGTTGGGTTTTATACTGATTAACGGTCGTTGACGCTTAGAATTAGATGAAGTGTGTTTGAAACATTATTAATCAAAATGGCGTCGATGCCGGGGAGTGGTGTTTATTAAAATTTCTTTGGTGAAGTTGAATTTTGTTCTTTTTAGTCATAGTTGAATCTACTTGCTTTCAGTTTTGGTTTGTATGTTGCTTGTTTAGAACAGAAGAAAGGATCATATCTTGTAGCAACGGTAACCAAGTGGACCATCCTCATTCAAAAATGATGATTCTTAGGGATAACATCCTAAATTTCAGGCAAATGGAGGGTGAGTCAATCCATGAGCTGTGGCTGAGATTTAAGACACTATTGCTGCATTGCCCAACTCATGGAATCCCAGATAAGATGCTATTGTACTGCTTCTATAGAGGTCTCGGTCCTGAGAACAGAGGAGTGGCTGACCAACTTTCTCCAAGTGGTCTCATACGAATACCCTATGCAATAGCAATCCAACTCCTTGATCACATGACTAAGACCAACAAGGAGACAAAGAAGGACCAGGATTTGGCCACACTGTTGACTCAGCTAGATCTCTTGTCCAAAAAGATAATGGAATTTGAAGCATTGTACAAAAAGAAACAGAGGTACATTCCTCCTTATGAGCGTAGAAAGCCCAAGGACTATGAGGATGGACAAGTAGAAGAGATACTCTTACCCATTCTCCACAAAGTCAAAAATCACGACAGAGTATTGAAAGAGATAAAAGAGAATGTCTCAATGCTGAATCAAATGACTGCTTCTCATTCCATATCTATTCAGCTACTGGAGACCCAAATGGGTCATATGTTGTCTCGTCTCTACCCAAGAAAAAAAGGGGGGCTGCCTAGTGACACTAGGGCAAACCCTATGAATCAAAGTTAAGTGGGGACTTGTGTCATGCCACGACGTTAAATAAGGCGCTTCTTGGGAGGCAACCCAAATTTTTATTGCTTTATTTTTGTTTTTTTAATAATCATGTGTTGGTTGTGCAGGTTAAAAAGTGGAATGTGTTTGAAATCTGCAAGTTGGCGAGCCAAGAGTCCAGTCAGCGACTCACTGAAGAGGTCGGCAAGCCCGATTTGGACCGCCATTGGACTCAAGAAATTATGCAATAAAACTCGACGGTCCCTTGGACAAGTCGGCAAACCTGACTTTGTCCGCCGTTTGGACCCCCACATTAACTGGAGGCCTTGTAAAACTCGGCGAGGTAAGTAACCACTGGCGTGTCGCCGAGTGGTTCGGCAAGATTGACTAATATCGCCAAAAGGGCACGAACTGAACGGTTATAAAAGGCCAAAGGTTTAAAAGTTCAAACTCTTTCACATTCCCTCACTTTTTAACTTCACAAAATCACACCTGCACTATATTTTTTGATATTTTTGCATTGTTACCGCTTTCTAGTTGTTGAATATGTGTTCGGAGTTGGATACCTTGCCGCCTAGGTTTACAAAATCTCAATTCGGTATTAAAAGTTGGTTTTCTGAACCCCATACTCATAATTAGCAGTTAAACTCTTTTGCAATCATATTGTTCTTATTGATGTATGCTGGGCCTCTCTGAAATCATATTTGTGTGCTTGTCTGTCTGTTTTAATTTTAATATCATGCCTAAAATGCATAATTGTTAATTTCCCAAATTCTGTGCCTTAAAATTGATCATAAATTGTTTGGTTGTGCTTAATTATTGTTGGGTCTAGTTGGGTGAAGTCTGAGTAACCCAATTTTGTGCTAAATGACGTGTTTTACCCAATGATGGAGCATTTGACGTCATTTTTAAGAGCTAAAGTCGTCAAATGACCAATTTTGGCCAAACTGGGGAAGTCTGAGTACCCCGGTGGCATGGGTCTGGTGGCTCTGAGCCTAATTGAGTGTGTATGTGGTTTGATTTTGTTTTCGGGGGCTACGGGGTTGATTTTGGAAGTCGGGGTAGAAAGTAGGCACGTTGGGCAGTTTGGCGAGCTGGGTCGAGCTCGCTGAACCACTCGGCGGTGCGCCGAATCCCCCTTTATCGCCTTTAATTTCATGCTAATGTTGAGTTTGGTTCTGTAACTTTTGGCTAGAAGCCTGAGCTCGCCGAGTGCACTCGGCGACTCACCGAAAGTCTCCTTGATCGCCCTTTCTATGTCCCCAACCCCTAAAATACACTGTAACTTTCGCCGGGCTTGCCTGTGCTCTCTGAATGATGTCAGCGATTCTCCGAAAGGCCTTTCCCATCGCCAATAGGCCTTTTTTTTTGGAAAATTTTTGCGCCAATCCTTTCGGCGAGCCCGATCTAGCTCGCCAAAGTGATTCGGTAACTCACCGATCAGTTCGACGAGTCTGCCTGCAATATGATGTCTGCATTTTTTGTGAATCATTCTCACTTATTTTGGTGTGTTTTTCAGATATAGCTAGAACCAACTTAGACATTCCGCCCCGCAAAAGAGCATGGGGCACAATCATCAACGAGGAGGCAGCTACCTCTTCTAAAAAGGGAAGGAAGGAACCTCCAAAGGGAGGAAAAGGCAAGGGCAAGAAGCCCATATATGAGGTTCTGGAGCACAACTACGGCAGGGAGGGAGAATCCTTTGACTCCTAAGCTACATTTTCTTAGGTGGAGAATGACCAACCTCTATAGTCCCGACGGGCAGAGATTCGTGCAAGGTCTCGCCCAGATTCGTCAAGAGTTCCAGAGGCCTCCCCTCCTACAGTTGATACAATTCCAGCTCCGGCACCGACTGTGGTTCCAGCACCGCCAGTACATGGTCTTCCTCCCCGGCTACTCGACAAATTAAAGACCGACGGGTTGAGGACAATTCTCGAGGAGAAGCTGCTATCCACAGAGGGTTTAGTGGGCAGATATTCCACCGTGAGGGACACTCTCAAGTTTCACAGGTTCGAGCAGTTCACCAGGCCCCGAGGCCCCTATATTCCTACATGGGTCTGGGAATTCTACACAGCATACGGTGACCTAGTGCCTAAGGGCAAGAAGAAGGCCAGTGCTTTCAGACTGGTGAAGTCTGTTATTGTCCGAGGGAAAGAAGTAGGGTACAGTAGTTTATGAGTCCAAAAATTGGACTCATTTAGGGCTATATTTTAATAGAAATTGTGTCCTCAAATGATTATTTTATCTCAATATCTGATGAAAATCCTTAAGTTTCAGGTATTTGAAGTTAGAAGGAAAGCATGGACACTATGTCGCAAAAAGGAACGAAAAGGCTGAAAAGAACGAAGAAATAAAGGCCTGAGGATCGCCGAGTCCACTTGGCGAGTCGCCGAAGGGTCTTACTTCGCCTTTTGTTCCAGTGTGCTGATCCCTGAAGGAAAGGATCAAGTCGGCGGAAAAAGGTAGCAGTCGGTGTATCCCCGAGAAGTTTTGCGAAGCAGTACATGTCTCCCAATGACCCAGAGCACAACGATGTTGAAGGATAGTGCAAGACGGAAATAAACTACACCAAAAGGCGAATCACCGAGTTGATCGACGATTCCGACTAACGACACCGAGTTGATCAACGATTCCGACTAACGACGCCAAATGATCCGCTGCAACACAAATCTGTGAAAACTATAAATACTAGTTAGAGTTGTAGTTTTAAGAGTCAAACAATTATTATAATTTTCATATAGAATAGTACTTTTTGATATTTTTGTTCTAAGTTTGAGAGGGTTTTGAAGACTTGAAGTTCCAAAGGGTTTCATCTCCAAGATTTGGATTTGGCTCTCTTGGATTCTTCAGTTTTGGCCTGTATCAAGGCTTAAATCTTCATACCCAGTTGAATGCAAGCTCAATTTGGTATAAATTTCTATCTCTTATACATGTGTGGCTAAAACCCCCAATTCTTGGGGTGTGATTTAGCGAATATGGGTTAAGATAATTGTTGGGTCTTGCTTGCTGATAGTCTATTCGTAGTTTAAATGTGATTTCGTTTAGTGGTTGTGGATGAATTTTATGAATTTATAGTTGCAAATACAAGTTTATTTATGTGTTTTCGGCTTGCTCGAGAGAGGGGTCGTAAAACTAAGACCATTAGATTGATGGCCAGTGTGAGTGGGTCGACATGAGGTTCAGCTCGAGAGAGTGAATCCTAGTCCCATGTCCACACACTCAGCTCGAGAGAGTGAATCCTAGTCCCTTGTCCACACACTCAGCTAGAGAGAGTGAGTGGGTTAAGGCGTAGGCTGGTATTCATGCGGCAAATGGGTGTCCGAGAGGAACGCATTTGAAATAGGGTAAGTTTCTCGAGAGAGAGATTATCCCCCTTAAAGTCTAGCCTAGTCACAATTATTCTATGAATCTTCTATCGAAAGAATGTACCCAATAATCTAGCTTAACCCATATTCCCGTCACATCCCAATGATCCCCTCTCATTACTTAGAAATCCTTGTTTATTTTGTTGTTTTTACTTACTAGTGACAAAACCCCCCATTGTTAATTGACACTCTTGTGTCCTTCTTTAATTTACAATGTTTTTAATCGTTAATGTCTTTAGCTACGACTAGTTAGAAATAAATTTTATTTTTCTATTAATTCTCAAAACCACTCTCTTGGGAACAATCCCAACCCTTGGTTTACTAAACTATTGTACGATCGTAGACACTTGCATCAAAAGTTGTTTCTTGATTACGCAAACATCAAAATGGCGCCGCTGCCGGGGAATGGTGTTATTTGGGAATTCTTAGTTAAGTAGAATTTCTGTTTTTAATAGTTGTAGCTTTACTAACTTAATTTTTAGTTTTGTTTTGATTGTTAGAGTTTTGAAGCAAGGGAGTTAAACATATCGAGCAGTACTTGCAAGCTAATAGAGCTGCCATTATTATAAGGAATGATGTTCTGAGATATGATCCTAACTTTTAGGCAATCGAAAGGCGAACAGCTTCATGAGGTATGGCTGAGGTTTAAAGCACTTTTGGGTCAATGCCTTACTCCCGGAATCCCTGAAATAGTCATTTTGGAATCTTTCTACCGAAGTCTTAGTCTAGGAAATAGAATGATGGTTGATCAAATTACCTCGGGTAGTCTAGTACGACAACCATATGTGGAAGCAACCAAATTGCTAACACAACTTAACTGAGCCAGATCAGGAAATGAAAAGGAGAGATTTCAACCTAGTGATCCTGCTAACTCAGTTAGATGACCTGATAAAGAAAATTAAGGATCTTGAAGTCCAGTGCAACAAGAAAGAGAGCTACGTTCCTCCTCATGAACGAAGGAGAATTAAGAACAATGAGGATGGACAGAACAAAGAAATGCTCACACTTCTACTCCAGAAATCCAGTGAGCAACATAGGGTACTGGAGGAGCTCAGGGAGAATGTATCGCTGTTGAACCAGATGACGACCTCCCATGCTATGCTCATTGAACTACTAGGTTCTCAAATGGATCAAGTGTTGACTGAACTCTATCCGGATTTTAAAGAAGGATCGCCTAATGAAGTTAAGGCAAACCTCACTATTGGAGCATAAGTGTTAGCTTGCGTCGTTCCACGACGTTAACTAAGGCGCTGTTTGGGAGGCAACCCAAAACCCTTAAATGTTTGTAATTTGTTATTTTTGAAATAAAGGTGTTTTGTTTTGTAGGATTGGGCATGAAAAGTTGGTGAAAAGTACATGATGAATCACACAAGTCCAATTGGCGAATCACCGACTAGATTGGCAACCCCGACAAAGATCGACGTTTGGATCCTCACTTTGACTGAGGTTCCTATAAAACTCGATGAGGTAGATAAACATTCGGCGGATCACCGAGCAGCGGAGCGAATTCAACTAATGTCACCGAATGGGTGAGATCTGGATGGTTTTTATAAAGCCACGGGTTTTGACTTTCAACCTTTTTTTCATATTCTCTCACTCTCGATTTTCGCAAAATCGCACCTACTTAGTATTTTCAAAATTTTCGCATCTCGTGAGTATTTTAGCTGAATTAGTAGTGCTTGGATTTGTACTAATTTGCTGCCTAGCATCACAGTCTTGACTTAATCTTCCTAAAAGGTTGGTTCTCCAAACCCTGCATTTAATTGTGATATTTATACTCTCATTGTAAATAGTTTTATCCTATGTCGTGTACTGTGCGTGTCTGATAAAATTAGACTATTCAAGTGCTTTTTTTTTATTCGCGAATCCCACCCGTCTGATAATTTAGCATGAATGAAATTTTATGAGGTGCTCTTGCATACTATTTAAGTTGGGCAAAGGCCAGGAAAAATGGCAAGATTAATTGTACTAGTGCATACTTTGATTTTGTTTTTGGGGGTTGTGGGGTTGGAGTCAAGAAGATAGGTTGGAAATAGGCACGTCGGGCCGTTTGGCGAGTTGGGTCGAGCTCGCCATCAACCTCAATGCCCCTTGAACTCACAACAAATCCCAAGAAAACAACTTCATCAACATAGAATGAAAACTTTTCACGATTAGCATAAACTTGTTCCTTCCTAAGCACATCAAAAACACATCTCAAATGATCTATATGCTCATGTATGGTTTTTACTACAAATCAAGATATCATCAAAAGAGACAACCACAAACTTCCCTATCAAGGGTTTCATCACGTGATTCATGAGACACATAAAAGTACTAGGAGCATTAGTGCGACTGAAAGGCATCACCAACCATTCATAAACGCCAAACTTGGACTTGAATGCGGTTTTACATTCATCACCGGGGTTTATCCGGATTTGATTATAACCCCTTCTAAGATCAATCTTTGAGAACACACAAGAACCATTAAGCTCATCAAGCATATCATCTAATCTAGGGATAGGATGACGATACTTTACCGTAATCTTCTTGATGGCCCGACAATCAACACACATGCGCCATGTTCCATCTTAATTTGGAACCAAAAGAACCGGAACAACGCATATACTCATACTTTCTCTCACTCAGCCTTTGTTAAGGAGTTCCTCAAAATGCCTTTGTATCTCTTTAGTATCCTCCGGATTACTTCGATAAGCCAGTCTGTTTCGCAATTGTGAGCCCGACGCGAAGTCAATTTAGTGCTCAATTCCCCGAAGAGGGGGTAATCCACGTGGGAGTTCCTTTGGGAAGACATCATCATAATCCTGCAAAAGAAGGGAAACATAATGGGGGAGAGAAGAATGAGATTGGTTAGTTTGCAACACATGATCCCTATGTGTGATAAGGATATATGATCTTTTGGCTTCCACTTCCTCCCTTATCTCCTTATACTTCTCCAATAACACTTTGGCTTTTCCCCTCAACGTCCTCCTTTCTTCCTTTTCATTACCCTCAACCTCCACATGTTCCCCCTCATCCTTCTTTTTCTCCCTCCACTCACTCATCTTTTGATACACTTCATTGACTTGAGAGGGTGACATTGGATGAAGGACACATTTATGTTCATCCAAAACATTTGTTGGTTCTCCCCTCATGTTTGGTTGAACGATCACATTGCCAATATCTTTCGAGAAGTACATGACAAGCTTGCATTGAGACCATATCACATAGGATCTCATCTTAGTATTTCCCAATTTTGAACTTGATAAACACTTGTCTATGAACCCTTAATTCTCCACACTTACTCAACCATTTAAGTTTGTAAGGTGTAGCATGCTTAGTGGTAGGAAGTTTCAAGAAATCCACTAAAGCAGTGCTAGCAACGTTTGCACAACTTCCACTATCAATGATCAAGGAAAATATATTATCTTTGATGAGGCACTTGGAATGGAAAAGATTCTTTTTTTGATTTGGATCATCCATGGCCTTGCTAATCATAACTCGCCTTACCATATACATTGGTACAGTAAACTCTCCTTCTTGAGGACAAGCTTCTTCAATTGGCACTTTCTTCATCAAACCATTAGGAATGGCGACATCTCTTCCCTCACATGGGTCTTGTTCCTCATCTTCATCACCGTCTAATTCATCGTCTTCTTGGGTTTCCTCTTCACAACCCTCTTCTTGATCTACTTGGATTGGTTGGTTTTGATTTTGAGGGGCTTGGTTGGGTGGATTTTGGTTTTGTGGCATTTGGTAGGGTGCATTTTGGTTTAGTGGTGCTTGGTAAGGTCGGTTTTGGTTTGGTGGAGCTTCTTGATTGAGTTTGGGTTGGAGTGGTCGAATGGTATTTCATACATTTGGATCAAAATTGATTGGTGTTAGGTTGAATGCTTGATGGAAAGTTCTGGGCGTGATAGTAGGAGAAGTAGTGTGGGCGTGTCCACTTGTGGAAGCACGATAGGTAGCTTGTGGGGTGGAATTAGTAGAGTTAAGTCGACCCTCCACATTGATCATTCTACCATCCATCATCGTCACACTACCTTGTATGGTGGTCATCTGTCCTTCCATGTTCTCCATCCTCCGACTCATTAGTAATCACCTCCATTATAGATTCCAAAGCAACCCTTCCCGTAGGTGGTTGGGTTTCATTTCTGGTTTCCATGGTACCTAGCAATAAGAAACTCACCAAAAACAATAAACAACGTTAACATTAGTAAAATGAACTCACAATCACTCATGTTTACACACATTTGATTGCCTCTCAAATTGGCTCGGCCATGGTTGAAGATTTCTTATACTCGGTTATTCACAAAGTGTCAATTCCTACTCTTGGCCGGAATAGATTCTTGTTTCAAGAAAAGACGGACGACTCGATTAAATCAAAATGGACTTGAATAAGAAAATTAACTACAAAGTAAACCTAATAAAAACACGAAAAGAAGTGGCACTAGCAAAGAAGAAAATTTAAGAAGAAATAATCAATAAGTAGCTCAATTATGAGTTGACAATTAGTTTAGGAATCATGAGAACGATTGAGAATCAAGAAAAAGGAAACTAATGAATTATAACCTGACATTGGTGTCATATAATGAGGTTCGGGTCGCCAAATTCCATGTTTTCTTCGCCAAAGTTGAAGTTCAGCTCGCCAAATTGAAGTTCAGCTTGTCAAAGTTGACATAAAGTTCAGGAAATTTGGTGATCTGGGTAACAATTTGGCGAGTCCCTGAGTGGACTTTGGTGAGAAAAGTTGAGCTCGCTAAATGGACACGTGTGTGCACTTGAAGACCTCCAAATTTTGTGCTTTTGTGGTCCCCCTGTACTTCTTCCTTTATTCCTTACCCCTTTTGGTAAATTCCATTGTGCACTAACACTTATCCACCTTCTCTTTTCTTTCCCTTTGAATTAAACACCTTCTTCTTGAAGATTTGAATATCCCTCCAGAACACTATGAACAAGATGAATATCCAAAATAAAACCCTTAATGATTTTGGCTCTGAATTTCACCAAATTTGAGATAGAGATTCCCTTTGATGTAGGAAACAACCCCCAATACTTTTTATCTTTCAATTCCTTGCCAAATCCTTCAGATTTCAAAATCCATTTGCATCTTCTTCAAGCTTCTTCACTCAACAATGGTGGACCCTTCAATATTACCCCAAACTCTATCAAATCTCAGATTTAAACTCAAGTAATGCTAGGAAAAACTAATCTAGCATTAGAAACTTCAAACAAGACTCAAATAAACAAAAATATTTTTGGGTTTTCTTGAAAACAAATTTGGCTCTATTTTTTTTTGTAGTAACAAACCCAATACTAGACTCGTAGGAACGAATCTAAACACGACTCTGATACCAAATGATTTAATTGTCACTACAAATTATGAATGAACTTGTGGAAATTATAGACAAGAAAGAAACATAGATAAATAGACACAAAAAGAGAAAATAGAAAGCAACCAAAAGGTATATTAAACCTTAAGACTTCAATCCGTTAATCCTAAAATGACCTCTTAAGATGACCTCGAGTGAAATGAATTCACCTCGCAACCAACGTTTCTAAACAATAATCAACCAAAGCTTATACCAAGCTCTCAACACTCATACAAGAGTTTCACAATATCAATATTCAAAATAGGCTACTGAAATGAGAACCTAAACTAGCTATTTATAGTTTTAGGTAGTTATTACAAAAGAGGCCCAAAATAGGTAAAACGACTAGTTGGGTCGTCCTCGCCGAATGGGTTCGGCGAGTCACCAAGTGGGTTGGCGAGCTGACTCTTGGGACGTGATTCTCTGGAGTTTCTGGAAATTTTGGTGAGCTTAGAAGCCCTCATCGAAGCCATTCAGCGAGTCTCTGAAGGAATCGAGCTCGTCGAAAGTGGCAGCTTCTTCAATTGTCTTCCCTTCGCCTCTCCAAGCGATTTCTAAAGCATGGAAACCTTTATTTGCCATCAACACAAGCTCAAAAACCTCTAGCTTCATGAACAACACTTGCATTCATTAAAGGTCCTAAGCTTGACTTCAAGTGAACGGCCTTGGTGCAATCCGAATCACATCAAATAAGCAGAGTATGAGTCAGAAGTAACTTTCTATGACTTAGTTCAATTTCACGATCTCAATTATGAAAGAAGGTTAGATTCTTAACTACCCGATATCCCTCAATTGTAAATGTTGCACACATAACATTCATTACAAGGATCCTATAAGACACGGTTTCATAGACTCCTTAGAACACTTGAACCTAGTGCTTTGATATCAAACTTGTCAAACCCTCAGTCAGGTAGAAGACATACATTGAGGATGCCTACAATCACCTACTAAACATATATACTAAGCATATGTTAAAGTTAAAAACTGATAAGCAATGACACAGATACCATGACTTGTATACTTATATTGTAACATAGATAACTGAAGTGCCCACTAGCTAACTGTACAACTGAAATAAAACTATGTCAAGAAAACCTCTAAAGAATTTGTATTTGAATATCGGGATAAGACATAAGTACCCCCTTCAAATATGGACGAAATTCCAGCGACACACCTTAATTATATATGGGTCCTATTACCCCCCTGAATTGTTTCAAAGTGTAATAAATATACCCTTCAATGCTGAGGTGGCACAGAAAGTGTGCTCACTCTCTTGGAGGCATGTGAGAGGCAAAAAAATGTATTAAAATCTTACTAATATGGACATGTGCCCATTTTCAATTGCACATTTTCACAATTAATTAGTACACATAATGAATTAAGGGAAAAGAGTCTAAAAAATACTCCAACTTTGACTGAAATTGTTGTTACGATACCAAACTTTATGGAGGACCTTTTACCTCCCTGAACTATTTAATAGTGTATTTAAAGGTATATATGTGCCCACGTGGACACATTACTATTTATAATTATGCAATATTTTTATGTCCACGTGGGCACATATATACCTTTAAAATACACTATTAAATAGTGCAGGGGGTAAAAGGTCCTTTCCAAAGTTTGGTATCGTAACATCAATTTCAGTCAAAGTTCGGATATATTTGAGACTCTTTTCCCATGAAGTAACATAAAGATTTAAGTTGACATCTTTTTAATTAAATTTCTATTTTTCATTGTGAAATAGAGTCAATTTTTATCATTTTTAGAAATACAATTATTTTTTTCACAACATACTTAAATTGCCGGTTGATTTTCTCAATATTTTTCATCAATTTGTATAATATCGAAAGAAATTTTCTTTTTCTTTCAATTTTTTACTCAAATACTTGACATGAAATTCACTAATGAGGGAAACAATTTTGTATATTATAGATTTAAAATAAGCTACATATTATGAGTATAATTTAAATTAAAACTTTTTTTTAAAAAATAATTTTTAATTATCCTCTCCTCCTCAATTATCGATGTCATATCCCAATTCCCCCACCCCTATTTCAGTTCTCCGTTTGTAGATATATCACTCCACCCCCCACTTCAGCTCTCCGCCCATCGATATAGAAACCCTCCCCACTTCAGTTTTCCGTCAATTTAGCACCCCAACCCACTTTAGTTCCGCTTCGATTCTTCGTTGTAATAATACACCATCCTCTTCTCTTTTCCTTCAACTTTGATTGTCCTTTACTTCATCTTGTACAAATAATATTTGAGTGAGAAACAGTTGGCGGTAAAAAAAGTGAGTTTGATAGTAGACATTGAATCTAGTGGTGGAGAAGGAATGAATTTGGTGGTGGGTTACAATTTTCATGGTGATTGCTATGAGTTTTAATTGTGGAAATAGAGTGTTTTAGTGGTTATGGTGGGTGTAGTGATAGTAATAAAGAAGAATGAATTAAATAACATGTATTTTTTATTTTATTTTTAAATCTGACAGTTTGATGACGTAAGGATGATGTGGAGGCGAGTGTAAGACACCTCCCTTCATGTGAGTAATTATAGAGGTTTTAGGGTGTGTTTATTATACTTTAAAATAATTCAGAGGGGTAATAGGACCCATGTATAGTTAAGGTGTGTTGCTGAGATTTCGTCTATAGTTGAAATGGGTACTTATGGCTTATCCCTTGAATATCTAATAAGTGATTGGGATAGAAACCCAACATACCCAACTATAGGCAATATACATAGCAAAAATATAGGCTATAGACATCTAATAGTCTCTGAGGAAGATGAAGCTTATTCACTGAACAACTAGGAAGCACTGAGCTTACTGGAATATGTATTGTCATGTATAGTTTATCCGATATATACATAAATGCAGTACCCAAAAATAGGGTCGTAAGTAGATATGACAACAAAAATAAAAATATTTAGAATTATTTGCTTCTCATTTTAGTAATATTTTTAAGTATTGATTATATGATTTTGTGCTTAATATTATATTTATACTGTGTAGAAATTAACCAGTGTGAAGATAAAGAGATTTGGAGTAAAAAATGATTAAAATGAAGACAAAAAGAAAAGAATGAAGAGGGGAGACAAAAAGGAGCATTTCAAGTATAAGGGAACCAAAAAAGAAAAAATATTATTCACTGACCAAAAAGCTTGTCATGGCATGCCAAACAACGCGAGATGTGTAGCAGAAAGTCAATTTGAGTCCAGATTTTTCTTAATTTATTTTGTGTCACGATTCAATTCCTCGAGTCATGAAGGCACCTACTCTAACCCACCCGTAGGTAAGCCAACCCGTAATCTAGAATGAAAAATAATGAGTATAAGGGTAGAAATAAGCGGAAACAATAATTTAAACAATAGAACAAAACACGAGCGGAAGCAAACCAAAACTATATACATAAAGATCCCTCCCGGAACCTGGAAGTCACAAGTAAAGTAAACACGGGGGACGCCCTGCCAGATAGTAAACTCCCAAGGGCATCAACCAAACTAGAAAGAGTGACCAGTGGGCACCAATAAGACTATTTCCCAGGAAGACAGTAAACTCTTAGGGGCCCTAGATCAACTAGCAAGAGTAAACCCGGAGACCTCAACAAGAACATCAAAGTACCACATCAATTCTACTGTGGAACGACGTCCAAAATAAAGAAATTTATAAAAGGCTTCCAACCTACAACAATCCAATCTCTAGTTGCCTAGCGAAGCACGAAAATCTCCAATATTGCAATGAAGCCGTAGAAATAGGGAGAGTGAATAGAAGCTCGACAAAGTTACACTACTAGAAATAAGGCCTACGACAACAGATTTTTTAGCAACGCTTAGACAACCGTTACTATAGAGGGTCTATTGCAACGGTTTGAACCGTTGCCAAAAGGATTGGGTATTATTGCTACGGCTTGGTAATAATTTCGTTGCCATTGTGTGAAAATCGTTGCAATAGACCTACATATTGCAACGGTTTCCAGAACCGTTGCCATAAAGTCATCTATGGCAACATTTAATGTGAATTATTTTCTATTGGAACGGTTATTAAATCCCTCCATAATTTCCCTCTCTTATATTTGATGAACCGCCAAAAGATTTTCATTATATTTTACTTTTAACTAATTTTTTAAATACAATTTATTTTTCTCTTTACCAGATATTGATACAAACGAGGCAAACATTTGCTAACCTCATTTCCCATCTCTACAACTATCAGAACATAGAAGTTGTCACTGTTCTTCTCTTTAACCTAATTTTTCATCCATTCATAGCAGATCGATTGAACACAGAAGTTGGGGAGAATTCCAGGTAAGTTCTTCGTTTCTCTCATTTTAGGGCTAACATAAACCCATTTTTGATTTCGAATCTAAACCTATTTCTCTCTTCAAACCTCTTGTGAAATCTAAGGAAATGAGGGTTGTACGTTTTCTTGTAAAATCGTAGAAATCTAGAGGTTTTCTTCTTCAACTGCTGGAGGTTCTCTTCTTCAATCTTTGAGGTTATAGCTGAAGAAACTACAAGTTTGGGCTTTTGAGGTTTTATTCTTGAATCTCTTCTTTTGTCTTTAATCTTTGGGTGTGGTTAGTGTATTTGATGTATTTCTCTGATTGTGGATTTTTTCCCCCATTAAATTGTAGCTATTATGGGTTTAATGTTTTGTTGGAGTTATGATGAAATTGACTACTCTAGACCATATTTAGCTTGACATTGATGTTGTATTTCTTGTCCATGAGTTATTCAATCGGGTTTGAATACCCTTGCATTGATGATGTCTTCATTGATTTCACCTCTCACTTGAGTAGGATGTCAAAAATGCACGTTCATTATTATTGAAGATATACGTTAGAGCAACAGGAAGCAAGAGATACATTAAATAAAAATGGAATAAACTAAAATTTGCTATTGGTTGGTACTAAAATTTTCTATTGGTTCGAAAAGTGATCTTCTCTGTCAATCATCACCATCCAGAGCACAGCGCCATCTACTCCGGCCAGCACTTCTTGCCTTCGGCCGAGTCCGCCATAGTCGCTTGACCTATAGCCACGGCTGTAACTTGTAACTGCTCCTCTTTTTTTTGCATTTCTCAGTTGGATTCTTTCCGGTTTATCGATGTATATGAGCTATTGTGAAGTTCCATGGGTGGATAATTTCTTGGATATCATCATCATACATCTGATTTTCCTCTTTTCTCCTTTACTGATACCTTCTAATTGTTGAAGTACCTCTTCTTTTTGCTCCATTAAATTATCAAAAGTGCTATTCTTTGACATGATTTTAGGTCTATTTCCTGTTATAATAGAATGTAGCTTGTGTTGTGACTATTCTGTAGTTGATCCTTCGTTGATGTCTTCTTGAAATGGACTTGTATCTGCTCATGAATTATAAAATAATTATTCATCAACAAAAAGAGACCATGAATGTTCTGCCAAAAGCTACCAGATCAAGCATTGCACATTACCTGTTTTTACCAATAGTTCAAAATGTCAGTCTGTTCAGAGGCGTTTCCAGGGACTTGCTTTTCCAACTGGTAATTTCTTGTTCTACATTGTTCTGATCCCCTTCTCACTTGGCGTATACAACGTATATTCAATGGTTTATTTCCTGCTTTTAAGGTTCCTGAAATGGACGTTGAATACTATCCTTCCAAGGAAGATGTGATTTTACAGAATGAGTCTCAAACAGATTTTTACATAATAGTCTCAGGAGCATTGGTAAGTTAATATGTTGGGAACAATTATTTGAACACAACGAATTTATTTTTCGTGTTATTAATCAGTTATGTATACTATTGCAGGATCTTCTAGTAGATAGCGATGGACGTGAACAAGTAAGTATAACACATTCAACAATCATTATACCATTTTCAAACACATTAGCCTTAACTTATTTTTTATGAAATATGTTCAAAAACAGATCATTGGGAAGGCTATTGCTCGAGAATCATTTGGAGAAATAGGTGTTTTACTTGGAAGGCCACAACCATATGTTGTTACAACAACTGAAATTTCTAAAATTTTATGTCTGAGTAGAAAAACATTTCTGAACATTCTTCACGATAATCAAGAAGATGAACATATTATAATGAGAAATCATTTTCAGGTATGTGTAGAAGGATATGATCAAAAATTGTGCAACACATAACTATAATGAGAAAAGTTGTAATATACACTCAACTTTCTTTGATCCTTTTTCTTTTTGATAAATAAAACCTGCAAGGATTTGGAGGCTTTGATAATGTGGACGAGGAAAGCGATCCAAGTTTAGTCTTCAACAACTGTTCTCATGTTTCTAAGCAAGATACGCCAACCAATCCTAGCGATCTGATTAGTATAAATATCCAAACATTAGAAGCTAGAACAATAAACAAGTTGAAAATGAAAGTGAAAGTGGTGGACGTGAACACCATATAGTTCTTGATCATTCTGTAGTTCCCAATTGGCATATTGAAATGGCTCCGAGTCTAGTAGAAAAAAGATGGAAAGAAGATCAACTCTACACAGAACATGGAGGAAACAAAAACATCCATGAGGTCCCATGCTGTTCTTATTCAAGTAATAGAAGTCAAACTGGTGCAATTGGGGGAAAATCCATCAAGAAGAGAGTTACTATTCACATGAGAAACAACATCAATTCATTGCAGGAGCAGAATATGAAGCTAATAATATTACCTGATACACTAGAAGAGCTATTCATACTAGTCACAACAAGGAGAACTGACAATGATAGCTGATCTTGCAGGTCCTGCTTATAAGCTTGAGTTTCCGACAATTGGCAAGGTATGGCCAAATATCTATGTGGTTATATTTGAGAAAAAATACTATTGAAGATATTATCAACATTTTGTAGGTCAATAGTACTGATGATGGTTCCTAATTTACCTTTAAAAATATCACAGGGAATGTAATACTGAGTTTACAATATTTGCGGCTTCTTAAGCTTGTGTCTGAAAAATAGAGAATGTAATCCACGATGCAAAAAACACTTGAATGTAGTTTCAACCAACTCTCTTGCTATTTGATGGAGTAAATTTTAGTAGAAAAGTTGAACCGATCGAGGTGTTAACTGCTAAGGTATTTTATGATGCATTAATAGTAGCCTGGATTGGTTCCAAAGTTCTTCCTTTTATATTTGGTACTATCTTGATAACATATAAAATGGGCAGTGCATTGACTACAACATACATAATAAAAGTACTTGCAAACAGCAAAACTAATGTGAGTTGAAAATCTGATTTGGATTTCTCATTTTTTGCCTTACTTTAGAAATGATATTTGTGACGACTTCTTACCAAAAGAAATCCAGGTCATTTCGAAGTTGAAAATGTAGGAGCACCACACTCATGCCCCAAACCATTCACTAGATACTTATAGGATATATATGCATGAAAGACAATTCTTATTTCTTACAACCCTCTATACTAGATTAAAGAATCTGATAGGTGAAAATCTAATACCTTGTTAATCTCTCTTGTTAAGGAACTTGAAATTGTAGTAGTGATCTAAATATAACCCTCTGAAACTGAGGAGTTAGAAAGTAGAAACTATTTAGTGAAGTAATTTTGGAATAATATCTCTAACTAGTCAAATAACTATCTAACTTATGAAGATATGTAGCTTATTAATTAGTACTATGTATTAGTTGTTGAGAATGTATTATTTACTTTTAAAAGGTAATTTGATAACTTTCTAACAATATGGTAACTTTCTAAAATAACTATAGATCAACTATTAAACTTGTAATTATTAGTATGTAGTGAAAAAAAAATTAAATTTCTTATATTGATCTTCATTTTATAGAGATTGAACTTCAGTGAAAAACAGAGTCGAAGTGGAATTTGGGGACTCGAAGAAAATCACCTCAGTTTGCTTCCACAAAATAGGTCTGCATCATCTCTTTTTCCCCTTGAAATTCAAGTGTCTTCATGCTTCTGTAAAGAATATGAAAATTTCTTAGTTGTCATTCATGTGTGATTGAGAGTAAGAGGATTCACTTACTCAAAAACATATTAATGTCAATTTTGATCAAATCGTCATTGTTTTTCATTTAGCAATGTGTGATCAACATCTTTGTTTAAATTGATTAGTTTTAAGGAAATTATGGTTTATACACTTCTCTTTTATCATTTTGTGGTTCCGTTTATGTTACACACTTGGAGGTCATGCTTTGAGACACAATGATCTGCTTCTGCTACTCATTTTATCTAGAAAAGATTTAAGGTCTTAGGATGAGTTTATGGTGAGTTCTTGAGCTTTACAATTTTAGAGTTCTATCCACAAGACATAAAGATTTTAAATGAAATTCACCATTTGATAAATATGAGACTGTTTGTTTATTTTTAAGCCTAAAACATGCTTGAGTTCAATGAATCTCTTTGTCTTTTATATTTAGAATTTCATACTTAGAAAAGTCATTTCTTTACTTCAAAAGGCAACATATGCCTATTTTTAATTAAAATATGAAATTGTCCAGATTTGTGTTTATCTAAATGTGGGCTAACATCTGATAACTTGTTTTGATCCTATTTGAAAATCTAGTGATATCCATATTGTACATCAAGAACACCTTGAGTGAATGAATTCAAAATCTTGAAGAGAAAAGGTGTTTTAACTTTCAAAATTGTCAATTGTTGTATTTAGCCATGGTTCAAAGTTTGAGTTCTCTTGTATTTCAAGATATACATGTTTTCAAGTTTATTTGTGTTTCCTACTCCATATAAATGACAAAAATTTTAAACTAATGAAGTTGATATCTTTCGGTTAACTCTTGCATATCTGGCTACACATAACATTTTGTTTCGTATAAAACATGCCTACAAGAATGGTCCACATGGCGGTCTTGAACTAGCTGGAATAATTCATCTTTAACTGTATGGATGAACATATAGAGTGTAAGTTTATTTCCACCCTTGCTTAAAATTTTGAGTTAAGTGTTTACCCTATTCAATTTAGGTTAGGAATTACAATTTTTGTTTTAAAATTTCAAGTGTTGAATATATACATGCTTCATTATATAAACTTATTATTTGTGCAGATTCTTATTTGGATGGCCATGAATTATGCCCATTTTTCAGGGGTGCAGAATTCATCTTCAGTGCGGAATTCATATACTTTTATGAGGTATTATTTTTGGTAGATGAGGAATATTTTTGGTAGGTGGTGGTGTGGTAGATGAGGTATTAACTAGCCAAATTCTTTTTTCATGGTAAAATGTAATAATACTTACTGTAATATTCTTTTGATAGTTGTTTTAATCTGAATATTTCTTTAATATTATTTGTGATGTATTCTAGATATAACATATCTTGAGTTCTTTGGTACATATATAAATTTTCCTCCATTAATTGTTCTAATAGTTTTATATCTTCCATAGATTTTATCCAATATCGTAAATATTCGTAGTTCATTTTAATCTGAATTTATTTTCAAATCATACCATTCTATTCTTTCGAAATCTAAATCATGTAGGTCTATTTCATACCATTGTTGATTTAATATATATATCTTCTGATTCGTCATCATTAAATATTTTTCCCCATATTATTCTTCTTAATTCAATTATTTCTATATCTTTAAGTATATATAAGATTAAAGTTTCATAGTTTTTTATCATTTCATCATGCATGTACGTAGTCATGTTCATCGTTATGCAGATTTTTTATTTTCAATTATTCCTTCCTATCATATTCATAATTGATTAAATTCATATTAGATCATTATGAACTAGATTATTTGTTTATCATGTTCTTCTGTCACTACTAGCATCGTACTTTAGCGGATACTTTCTTCTTATCAGCGCCTCAACTTTGTTTACTCCCTTAAATGGTTTTCCTCGCCTATCGATTTCAACATTAGGATGACATAGTATAGAAGTTTTCTCCCTGTTTTCAGTGTGCTAACAAACTAGAAATCATGATTCAAATAATTCTAATACATAATAACTAACATAAATTTATTCAATCATATATATGATATTCAGGAATATATGAAATTAGTTCCGCATACTTTTTGAACAATATACCTTTGCCTCTTGCTTATTCATGCTATTTGAAATATCTGGTTTGATTTCAGATTGTTGCTATATTATCTTTTAAAATATTAGTTTTTAGTTGAGAGAGTTTTTGAAAGGGGTTTTTATATATTAGGCATTGCATGCTTCTTTATGTTACATATGCGTTCCTTTATATAGAAAGGAAATTTTGCACAATAGTACACGTACTCTACTACTTAATACACATCATATGACTTTTTACACCTACTTTATGACACATGACTTTTTTATACCTACTTTATGACACACCATAACACTCCACACCTACTTTACACTTGTCCTACCATTTTACCTTATCCTTACACACCTATACACCTATTATTCTACATTGTCACGTAACTTTACACAATGAGTCAAAAAACTTATCTTATCTTTTTTTTTATCTTGTTCATATCTTATCTTGTCTTGTCTGCATCTTATCTTGATCGTCTTCTTTCACTCTAAATTGACATCTGGAATTATGTTATCTTCACCGTTACATTTCGAACATATGTGATCAGGGTATTTGTGTCCAATCAGTTTGCAATATCTGGTTAATAACTCTGTTGAAATAAATCCTATTTTTAGTGCTCTTGTCGTAGGTCGTTCCTCTGGTTTTAATAATGACAAAATCCATCACTAGACTTCATCCATATCTGCTTTCCTTAGTTTCCTTAAATTTGAATATATCATTAATTGGTCTCTAGAGTAGTAACTCCATATAGCGTTTTCGTTTAAATAATTGTTTGCTAACTCTTGTATGATAATTGATATACCAATTATTCTCTTGTTGGCATAAAAACTTTGTATCTCTGCCTTGCATATCTCTTCCTGTTGTCCAATATCCTCGGGTATAATCATATCTTTAGTTAGTCCTATCTTGATAACCTGTATTGGAGGTTTTATTTCCTCGTATAATATCTCCGCTGGTGCTGTATAGAACTTTATGTAAAATAAATTTCCTTTTGTAACTCTTTTGTATGTAATGAATG
>JAJOOR010010617.1:0-25558 GCA_036250505.1 Solanum acaule | reverse complement strand
ATTATTTTTCCAGTTATAATGTGTGGGGCTGATGTATTCATGTTTCCTTTGGAGTGTTGTTTTAACATTTTATTATTGGGTCGTTACTAATAGTTTTGGTTATTGTTTATATATTGATTTTGTGCAACTGTTCATTATTTTGGCTGTGCTCAGTTTAGTCGTTATTTCAATTTTCATTACTTGTGTATTTATTTTTTCAGTAGCTTCATTTCATAATAACATGTGATGGTAATATTCTGCATTAAGGTTTTGTGCTGCCAGTGATTTTCCCCCTTAAGCTTGTTTCTATTTTTCATTATTTAATTGTTATTGTTTTGTCATGTTGTTAACAGTTGGTGCTTGTTGTTATTTTTATCATTATTATTTAGTTATGTTATTATAGTTTGATAGTTATATTGACGTGTGGTTATTATTATTTAGTTATTGTCGGGATGTTTTGTTACTTGTATATGGTTATAGTTTTGAATTGTTGTACTTGTCTTATATTATTTCTTGTCGGTTTCATGTGAATTTATGTAAAAAAAATAGTTATATTTATGTTAAATTGGCCAATGAGAAAATCTCTCCGTCGATTTTGGAGGCCTTCCCGTTTTAAAAGACGGAAATTTAGTTTAAGTCCATATATTTTGTTTGTTAAAATTGGCCGATGAAGAAATTGCCGTCGATTTCCAAGGCCTTCCATGTTAATAAGACGGATTTTTATTTTTTAAATTATTGTTTAATTCATTTATTTCTATTCATAATTATTTATTACTAACACTTTTACTAAGTGTCTTTACAGGTATCCGGAGCTGCTTCCCATTGAAGCTATTCGAACAAAGTTCGAACAATATTTTGATTCATTATCGTATAGTATTGACGATAGACAAATCTAGGTTGTTTCTTATATTATTTTATTTTATTACTTGTGTATCTTGTATGTTTGTTTTATTTGTATATTATTTTTATCTCCTTCTCAATTTGAAAAAATGAACTCCGTCGGGACCTACAATTGTGGATTTCGAAGGATGCCTAACACCTTCCCTTCGGAATAATTTGAACCCCTTACCTAGAATCTTGGTTTCGTAGATCACTTAATGGTTTCCTAGTTTTTTCCTAAAATTAGGTGGCGACTCCTTTAAAATTTGTTTAATCTTAAAATTCTTTTAAAATTGAATCAATTGATTATTTTTTGAGTCACCGCGACGTTTCGCCTTATTTGAATGGAGTAGGGATGTAAACATCTACCACTGCACTGAAGGAAAGAGTTTGTCCCTGCAAGCTCATTTCCAGCCATGAGTGTGCAGTATGATTTGGGAGTGGGGCTTGAGTTGCATTGAAAGTTTGTTCCCCTAGTGTTATGGGGAAGGTTGGAAGTGTTACAGTAGGAATTTGTTGGTTCATGATTGGGGAGTTTGCTCGAGTGTTCCTGGAGTTTTGGGAGTGTGGTGATCTCCTCAGAATAGTCCTTCTCCTTTGGGATGATAGTGGAATTCTTGGCATTTTCTAGGGAGTTCGTTATATCGATATAGATAGAGCTAATAGGGATAGTGATATTATTTGTAGTGAGTTTTCTACTTTGGGTAAGGGGGCTAGTACTAGTAATATATAATGGGGAGTTATTATTGTATATTAGTGTAATGTCTATACTTTCCAAATTGGTGTTATGTGGGCTTTCTTTTGGAAAAGTCGAGGTAGATAGGTTTTTCTTAATAAAGTTTTTATTGTAATTTCCTTGGTGATTGTTGTTTAATGGTGCCAGCAAGGCACTATTAGAGGATAAGTGATCCTCATTAGATGTCGTATTCCCTAAAAGGCCTATTTTGGAATATGTGGGTATTAAATTTATGGGTGATGTGTCTATGTCTCCACTTCCAAGTGGAATGGAGGTGTATCTTATATATCTTTTGTAGGGGTTAAGTTAGGGGTCATATTAGGGGTACTGTGAACAGTGGCCGACTTTTCAACTTCCTCTGATATTGATTTGGTGATGTGGTGAGTGACGTCGCTCAAGGTGACGGCGGCGTCGGCATTAATTTGGTTTGATATATTTCGGCTAGTGATTTGAGTGCTCTGTATTAGTTGATCTGGGGCTCTTTGGAAGGATTCATTTATGCTAATATTGTTTGATTTAGTTGTTGTTTTTGTATTGTAGAATCTTTGATTCGAGGTACTTACCTGATTCAGCCTGAAATAGTTTGACATGAATACCTACGTCGACTGATTTTTTATTGCGCCTTTGGACCATATCCGCTGTATCTTCTGATATTTGGTTGTGCCTTCGCTCCCTATATTGATGGTCCCATTTTCGTTCTGCGCCTGCTTGCTCCGATCTTGAGTCCTGTCTTATTTTTGTGTGTTGCTTGCTCTTTTTTGCGAAGGAAACCAGTTGCCATGCCTCCTCCTTAGTTGTTAAATCTCTCCCTTGTTCTTGTGGTTTTTTTCTTGCCGTCTCATCCTCTTCCTCGTTAGTGGGGCTTCTCGTATTTGGTATATTGCTGGGCATATTTGGTTTGTGTGCCCAAGAACCCCACATCTGGAGCATAATATGTTCGATCCTTCATATTGGAGAGGCTGCTTATGGTGCCCAATGCATATATATTTCCGTACCAGAACGCCGATAAGTACCTCCACACATATTCTTACGTATCTTCCTCGGAGTGCTTCTGAGGTGCATACGTCCGTTTTAACTAACTTCCCAAGTTTCTTCCCTATTCGTGCTAGTATGGAGTGGTCATAGAATTCAGTGGGTAATTCTGGTAGCCTAATCCAGATTGCCGACTTTGTTTCCTTAGCTTCTAATGCGACGAAGTTTGGATGCCATCAATTGTATTATCTATCAATTGTATTCAATCAAATATATGTGAGAATTTTGTATTTTATATAATTGTATTCGAAAAACTATATTTGTATTTTTTGTCAGTTGTATTTGTATTCATACGAATACAATCAAATGTACTATGTATCAATTGTATCCAATCAAAGACAGGTTGAATATAACTATATTTGCTGTATTTTGAATACAATTGATACAAAATACAAAATAATTATGCATTAAATAAATACATAACACAATGCAAAATACAATCCTCTCTCCTCCCTCTCTCGATCTCGCTCGTCTCTCTATTCATTTTGATACATATAAGTTTATATTTGTATCTTTTCTCCCAAATTCATGAGAAAATACAATGAACACAAATGCATAGCAAATCAAAGTATAGCTGCAAATTATAATTTGTGAAACTATAATTAAGGAGTTCTATTTAATGCCTAATGTTTGTTATTTTTAAAAGTTTTCCTTTTCTTTTCTTTTTTGCTTTCTTAGCGGTTGAACACTCGCCGGGCCCAAGTACCAAGGCCCACCCTTACATGGGCTTTCGATAAATAAAGAGGTAAATCGTTTTAACCAAAAAAAGATGTGCTAAATCATGAGACTAAGTGCACCAGTAACCTTTTCTGGGTGTTGTATAAAATATATCTATTATTTGTAAATGTATTTAAAATGTTGTCATATTACTTTATGTAACTATATATAAGAATAATATATACTATTACTATATAAGAAAGGAGAATAAGCACACATGTCAATGTACATGTTTCATAGCTATAATTTGCATATTTATATAATTCGTAGGTTTGTATAAATGTTTTGTTTGTATAATTAGAAGGTTTGTATAATTCGCAGGTATATTTGTATAATTGAGTTATTTTTGTATAAACTCGAAATAACAAATTTATACAAACACAAATATTTGAACTTTAAACAGTTATGCAAATTATATTATATAAAATTACATTATACAAAAGTTATACAAAAATATTATACAAACGTGCAAATTATACAAACTTGAAACCCCAATCCACGTAATTATCACTGAATGTTGTCGCGAGTGGTAATTAACTAAAACTATAGCTATGATGATTAATTAGCTAATATATATTTGCATGACCATGTAATTTTTCCTTAATTTATTTAGTGCGCCTGAGTATTGTACGAGATATGCAAAAAGATATCTCTCCCATCTCTCTCAAAGTTTTAACCTCTTGCAGAACGCCAATTGTCCCAAGGCAATAGGTAATTTAAGTGGGTAATTTTGAATATTTCGATAACAACATGGATATATTTGGTCCTATGTTATGACTAGAACTAATTTAGTTAATAATCGAAAATAGAGATATATTTTGACTCTTTCGCTTTAATCTTTTAAAATTGAGAAAAATTAAATATCTTAACACAACACACGAAGATTAGTATTTTAAGTGAATTAATTTGGAAGAAAATGATTTCAATTTTATTTATTTATTTCAAATTTAAAAAATAATAATCAACTTACAAAATTGTACAAAACTTTTGATTCCCTTAAACTAATGTTTTAACCACTGTATTTTTTTTTTATGTCGCTTCTTGTATCTATCTTCTTACCAAGCTAACGTAATAAAGGATAATCATACCAAAAAAATATAAGTAAAAAATGAAAAGAAAATTTTCATGAAAAAAAAATATTAAAAAAATCGTACAATACCCGCTCTCATAATAAATTTCTTTAGTTGAATTCTCAACTTTTTTTTAATCGATTCTTCTTTATCAATAACAATAATGAACGCGAACAAAAAAAAGATGGAATAAATTCAACATACCCAGCTTCGTTATAATATTGAAAATATAATTTTATTTGTCTTTTTATTGACCAACGGTTGAAATTCAAATTCCCTCTTATTTCACTATTTTCATTTGATTAATTATACTCATTTTCTTTTTAATATAAACTTTAAACATTTTTTTTGAACAAATTAGTGAATACCAATTTAATTGTGCCTAATTTAGAATAATCATCTAGTTGAGTGAATAATTTCTTTAAAATAAAAAAAAATGAAAGCTATAAATTTGACTTTGATGAAACTGAGAACTATAAGAGAATGATTCAAGTTAACAAGATGTTATTCATGTGTTTGCATTATACCATCTTGGATGCATTGTCAAACACTTTATTTATAAATATAAAGAATTGTATAATTGTAATTTAATATCCTGAAATATTTGACAAAGTTTTTTTAATAAAAACTTTAAAAGTTTGAAATTAATAATTAAAAACCTTAGATTAAAATGAGTGTATATTTTAACGTCACCACATCAGGAGATGAAATTTTTTATTTTAAAAAGTCATTATGGTGAATAGAGTTGTAAAAAAGGGTCGGCCCAGTCCTACCCAGCTCAAGCTTCGCAGGCCAAGGAATTTGAAGGGCTAGGGCGGGATAACCCTTCATTTGGAAGGGCCTGAAAATGCTCAACCCAACCCAATCCAACCTTAGAAGGGTCGAGGCTGGGGTGGGCTAGCCCTTCTTTTTTCATTTTTTTTTTCTTTTCAAACTTGTAATTCTATAACATCAAGAAAATGAGAAGATTTTCAAATCAAATATGACAAACAATGATGTTGTTCAGTAACACTAGCAAAAAATCTTGTGTAATTAGCATGTATCTCGCATACCAAATAATCGAGCCAGATAAGAGAGTGACTATAGCAAGATGGGAGAGAGACGAGGGTGCGATATTTGTCTATGTATCCTAGATACATGCTAATCTACTTGGATAAAGTGTATGTAGAACAAATTAACCTAATTTTTAGTCCATATATTCTGAGATACATGTATCTAACGTACCAAAATTTAGTAAGATTCATAATATTAAAACATAGCGTGTATTTAAGTAATTAGATTATATACTAGTAAGATTATTGTAAGGGGTAAATTACATAAATCCCATAGTTTAAACATGAAATTACAATCTATCCCTAATAAGTTTCTAATTACATTAATCCCTTAAATATTAAAAAAACCGGATACAATAATTGAAGCTCGGATACATTAAATATTGTTTTAGATACATTAAATATTATTTCGGATACATTAAAAACTAGCTCGAATACATAATATGTAGCTCGATACATTAAATACTGGCTCAGATAAATTAATATGTAGCTCGAATACATTAAAAACTAGCTCAGATACATTAAATACTGGCTCGGATACATTAAAGAAATAAGGAATTTTGGAGTTTTTAAAAAGTAATAGGGGAAAATGAAAATAAGTGAAACATAAGGTGTGTATTTCTATAATTTGTCCTGTTGTAAGTTACCCTTTAATAAATCGTTTTGGCACATGTGCCAATCCCGACCTGACACCGATCAAGCCTCAAAGGAATGACTTATATGGGCCATGCTTATAAACCCTAATTTTAAAGAACAACTTTCACATATAACAAACATAAAAATCATATTTGTATATTATAACTATAGTTTGCATAATTGTGCTCCATAGCAAATTTTATGTTTGCTATGGAGCTTTTGATTTGTATAATTCACTACAAACATCTAATTTTATACAAATTGTTCAGTTTCGTATAAATTCATTTATACATTGTAATTTGTATAATAAGATCTGTATTTGTATAATTACAAGTGTATAGGACAAAAATATATGCATTTGTATTTGTATATACACTTTTATCTCGCTTTATACAAACACAAACGCATTTTAGGCATTTTATACCGAAATGTATAAAATGGCTAATTGTATACCGAATCAGATGACAAAAAAAGGAGATTTTTGCTGCGAATTACAATTAAAATAAACTATGGCTATAACATTTAATTTGAATTAATAATTTGCTATTTCGTACAATTTTCCCAATTTTAAACGAGCTTGAAAAATCTTACTTCAATCCTACTCTAATAACGGATTGAAGTGGACCGGCCCCATGAACTAAGCCTGTTTTAATGGCTCTAATAATGAATAAACAAAAATTGTAGTATAACTTTTTGATCAGTACGATATTTTCTAGTGGTTTAGAAGTGCATTTATTGAAGAACCAAAAATGAATCCTAATTTGTGATTATTTTTTTTTAAATGCTTTGATCTTTTCGGAACATATTACAAAAAGTAAAAGAAAAGGCTTAAAAAGTCAAAAGCACCCCCTTTTAATTGATATATATATAGCAAAAAAATTATTCCAAAATATTTACTTGGTTCATTTTTACTTGCCATATTTTACTTATCAAGAAAGAAAAGATAAATTTTTTTCATATTATAGCCTTAACATTAATTACATATTTTTCAAGACCTAGAACTAAATATCAATTAATAGGAATAGTTTTGTAAAATACCTATATCAATCATTATTTTCTTAATAAATGTGCTAAATTTAAATATGTCAAGTAAAAATAAATAGAGAGTAGTGGTTAATTTAAACAATTAAGAAAGAATTAAATATTTTTTCCAACTTTGTCATTAATATTAATTATTACAGAATTAAGAGATACATAAATAAATAATAATTAAAAATAATAATAAATGATATATTAGTTAAGCAACCGTCTTAATTAATTAATTTTGTGCTTAAAAATTATATAAAATCTTATCATGGCAATTAAAAAGGAATAAAAGAGTAATCATAACTTCCACACACTTTAAATATTAAAGTTTTTTTATATTTTATTAATTATAATAATTTATCATCTAGGATTTTTCTTTAAAAAATGTTTATTTATTTTTTTGTTTCAAAAAATGACATTTAAATTACAAAAATAATGTAAGTTCAACAAAATTACAATATTTTCCTTATAAAAAAAAGAATATTTGGAAAACCGCAGCAACTTCCCAAGACTCCAAGAGGGGAAGAAGCACTAGGGTTTTTTGTGGTGCATTACTATATTTACTGTCTCCACTTTCTTTCCCCAAAAAATTCTTCTTTTTATTTGAGCATCATAATTGCCGCAATTAGGCGTTAGTTCCTCTATTATCACACAAACCGTCAATGGCGGGTGACGACGAAAAGAAGCAGAATGGAACTTCTTTTGATCTCAATGACTTCACCATCATCAAGGAAGGAGATGCTGAGATTCTTATGCATGCCAAAAATGAAGTTTTCTACAACAATTCCCAGGTCTTTTTTTTTCCCCAGATTATTATGCTTCAAAGCTTTATATGAAAGTGCTTATCTAATTCCCTATATGCCTAAGCCTTACTGTAAGAGTTAACTGGACAAGTATCAAAAGAGTTTTTTATTGCGACAAGACATGTTTTTAATTATAAATTAGTATATAGAAATTTAGGGGAAATTTCATTCAGGCTACTTCTAATGTAGCTTTGCTGGTGGAATGGCTAATGCGTAGAATTTTTCCATCTGTCTATTTGGTCTGCCAATTGACTGATCTGCTATAGCTGTGTTGTGCTTATATTGCATCCACCAAGGTAGTCTTGTTACCTATTGAATATTGGGTGAGTTTAACTAGATGATTTAAAGGAACAGGGACATGGGTGTGGGATCTTTGCTAGATACTTTGGGACAAACTTAGATACCACATGCACCAAACGGAAGAGGGATAAGGATCAATTCTACTCGAGTGTTCTCTTATTGAGAACCAACCGTTTATATGTCGTTTTTTGGTCAAAGTTTAATATCCATCTATAGCATTGTCTTATTAGAGGATTATCCATTTGTACATTTTATAAGTTTTTAGTAAGTTCTACAATTTCTAGAATTTGCAATGTATCGAATGTAGGTGCTTCTTGAGTCATAGTTCTTGTAATGTGTGTGAGAGATAGACAAAACAACATTGCCAAAAGTGAACAGTGTAGAAAAACATTAAGGTCAAGTTCTGCTAGGAATTTAACAGAAAGCACTATTGAAGTGCAATCTTTGGCAAAAAATCCGTAGATGAGGGAAAAAATTTAAAATTTGAATGTAACTATATTTATTATAAGACTTAATCCAACATATCTATTTATAAATTATGTAGATCATGAAATTGAAAAAAAAACACTGTTCCTGGGGGTATTTACCAGGACAAATAAATAAAACAGCCCAAGACCAGAAGTGATTTTGGATACCAATCACATTTGGGGAAAGTCTCTGTATCGTATTCGTCTAGAGTGGAGCTTCTTAGGTGCTTGACTATCTCTCATGGAAACCCCAGACTCCACTGCCAAGGTGAGTGCAAAAACAAAAAAATCGTTTTCATTATGGTTTTACAGATGAAAATTACTTTGTTTGTATGCCAGAAAAGCCGAGAGGTCAACAAGTCAAGTTTAACTACAATTACTTGAATGCCTTTTGGATAACATTCTTTTTCAAAATGTCATTCCTTTATCAAAATGCATCCTTCTTCGGCTCTGTGTGGCTTCAACTGTTCACGTAGCCCATCAAATAGTTAATTATCAACATATTTTAGTTAATGATATACTGGTTATTACTACAAGCCTTGAGATGATATTACGACAAAGGATGAATACAAATATGGAGTTTGATTCAAAATGTTCATAATTCATCCCTTCATGAAGAATTTACCAAACCATTTGATCCTTTGCTCAACTCTATGTTGCATCTGACAGATGTAACCAAGTGTTCTGAAACAAATGGGGTTTGGGGATAGGTGGTTGAAGTGGATCAGTTTTTGTATTAAAACTGTTAGGTTCTTCGTTTTAGTGAATGGAGAACCTGTTGGTTTTTTTCCTTCGGAAAGGGGACTCAGACAAGGGGACTCTTTATCCCCTTTCCTGTTTATTTTGGCTATGGAAGGGTTCAGTAGCATGATGAGAATAGCAATTCACAACAATTGGCTCAAGGGTTTTAGAATAGGGGAGGGTGGTTTGGAGATATGCCATCTGCTATATGCAGATGATACCATTATTTTCTGTGAAGCTGCCGTGGAACAAGTTACCTATGTTAGAGTCATATTAGTGGTATTTGAAGCTGTTTCTGGCCTAAAGGTGAATTGGAGGAAAAGTAGTATATTCCCTATCAAAGAGGTAACGAATGTTCAGTCCTTGGCTAGTGTGTTGGGGTGTGAAGTGGGCATGTTGCCTACTGTGTATTTGGGTATGCCACTAGGCAGGAAATACAAAGAAGTAGAGATATGGGGCAACATTGTAGAAAGGTATGAAAAGAGACTAGCACTGTGGAAAGCACAATATTTGTCGTTTGGGGGAAGAGTCACACTAATAAACTCAGTGTTGGACTCTATATCTACATATGTGATGTCTTTGTTTCCTATTCCTGTCAGTGTAGCGAACAAGCTAGATAGACTAAGAAGAATTTTTTTGTGGAAAGGCAACAAAGAGAGGAGGAGATATAATTTGGTTGAATGGGAGGTCACTCAATTAAGAAAAGAACAAGGAGGATTAGGAATAAAGAATCTGGAAATTCAAAACAAGTGCCTTTTGATGAAATGGCTTTGGAGATTCTGTGATGAAGAAACTTCCCTCTGGAATGAAGTAATTGTTCAAAAGTTTGGACAGAACAGTCCTTGGTGCTCAAATGAAGTGAATTGCACGTATGGGATGGGTGTATGGAGGGCTATCAGAGGTCTATGGTCAAAGCTGCAGGAGAACTCTAAATTCAGAGTGGGCAATGGTAACAATGTTAAGTTTTGGAAGGATAATTGGATAGGAGAAGTACCACTGCAGGATAAATTTCCAGATCTCATGTTACTATCTAGCAACCCTGAAATTGTTGTGTCTGATTGTTGGTCCCCCCAGGGTTGGAATCTAAACTTCAGAGGGCACTTAAATGATTGGGAGGTAGAAAGAGTAGTTGACCTGCTAAAAGAAGTGGATACTTTTGGAGTTTTGGTGGGACAATAATGGAGCCTGATAGACTTAGATGGAGACACAGTTCAGAAGGAAGTTTCACTGTAAATAAGTTATACAAGAAGGAGAAAAGCATTATGCAGGAGGAAGAGCTAAAGATGTGGAGAAATGTCTGGAAGAACATAGCCCCTACAAAAGTGAAATGTTTCACATGGCTAGTAGTAAGAAAGGCATGTCTTACTCATGAAGTGTTACAAAAGAAGGGGAGAGTTATGGTGACTAGATGTTTTTTGTGCAATGAGCCTAGGGAGACAAACAATCACTTGTTCCTACACTGTAAATTCACTGCCCAATTGTGGAACATGTTTTTCAGTCTCACAAAGACAGTGTGGACAATGCCGGAACATACAGCCGATCTAATGAGTTGTTGGATGAAAAGAGGGGGAAGTAAAAATCAGAAAAAATGGTGGAGGATAATACCCTCTTGCATATGGTGGTCAGTCTGGAGGGAGAGAAATGGAAGGTGTTTTGAAGACAAAATCAGATCAGTCCATGATGTGAAATGGAACTGCGTGGAGACTTTATTTTTTTGGTGTAAACAAAACTGTATAGAGGAAATAGAGGAGTTAGTAGAATTTCTAGGAGCTTTGTAAAGCTAGAGTCTACTTGCTTTGTAACTTGTTTCTGATGGTGGCCAACATTCCCAATGCTGAAGAATACAACATTACTAATCCTCAAAAAAAAGGCCAACCTCTTTTTTCTTATTATTTTTTTCGGTTAACTTTCTTCTCGGTGAAAAGGAGGTAGTTGGGAACTATATTACATTTACTCGTTTATTGGTGATGTCAAGTTGTATCTACCGTGGTGTGAGTAAGTGTCCGACATAGGTACATTCTATTTTAGTAATTTTTTGGTGTACTAAAAAGGATCTTTGCAAATGTCATTCTTGCCACATGTCTACATCTCCATGTAACATGGGCTCAGAATGTAACTAGTACCATCTTTTTAGATAAACGGAGTAGTAGATGTTTCCTTTCTTTTTGACTTTGTGACAGCTCGATTCATGGTAACTTACTCATGCAGGAATTTCCCCCCAGTAAATATTTAGGACAGGGTAATTTAGCCCTTTTAAGATGACTATTGGCAACTTGTACGCAAATATCTAGTCCTCGATGGTCTTGGCATGCCACACTGAACAATTCTCTTGTATGGCACTTTGTGGTTTATTAATAGCGTTCAAAGTTACATCCCTTTATTCTCTATTCTATGTGGTAACATTTAAGGGCAGTGGTAGCCACCTTATTTTAGCTCATCCAAAACTACCTGCAACAGGTGAATAACAGAGATATGTCTATAGCTGTTTTGAGGACATTTATATCACAACGAAAGCAAGAGCATGACGCAATGTTAGCTAGACGAACCAAGGCTGGAAATAAGGCAACTAATGCTAAAGCGGAAAACCCAGGTGATTCAGTGCAGCATAATGGTGAATCCAATGATGGATCTGAAGTCTTGAAAGACGCATCCCATGGTGAATCATCTAGCATTCCAGTGGAACAGACTAAAAATCTACGGGGAAAAGGCCGAGAAGAACTAAAGCCTCCACGAGTTCTTGAGGTTTATTGGCCTTTTTTGTTGATTATTAAACGTTTATCAGAAATGAGGTTGTTGCGTGGTTGACCAACATTTTTTCTTTCAATGTGACTTAACAGGCTCTCTCAGCTTCTGGATTGAGGGCTTTAAGGTATGCTCGTGAAGTAGAAGGAATTAGCCAGGTCGTGGCCCTTGACAATGATAAAGGTAATTCTATCTCAGTTTAGGTGGTGCTGCATAAAATGTCTAGTGTTGTTACAACACTAACCCTCACTGCCAACCATGGTAAAAGAAAAGGAAATGCATCTCTTTGGTCAAGAGATCACTGAGCAGTCACAAAAGTAAGAATGTCTGATGGAATGGATTTGAAACGTCTACCTAAGAGTGTGTTTTATATAAATCATTCAGGTACTGGCTTTACTGTTTAGGTATTAAAACTGTAAATTAATGCGAGGATAAAAGTGAATTCCTTATTGTCGTGATATATATGAGATAAAACTGTGGCATAATTCAGAGAATATTATATAAGCTTTAACCAATAAATTTACTTGTCTTGTTTCAAAATATCTGTATAATAACTTGATACAGATATTACTTCTAATGTCCAATCCAGTATTTGACTAGGTATTCCTTATGTTGCAGCCTCTGTGGAAGCTTGCAGGAGAAACATAAAGTTCAATGGTTCAGTGGCATGCTCTAAGGTGGAGTCTCACCTTGCTGATGCGAGGGTTTATATGCTTACCCACCCAAATGAATTTGATGTGGTATGAATATACAATAAATTATCATATTTATATTCTTCTGCACTTTTAATGAATGAAAGTTGTTCTTTGGTGCTGAATTAGTAAGTCAACCATGTTCAGGATATTTAGTTTACACATTAAATTTCTTATCCTGGGTTAATTGTGTGTAAAATAATTTTGTGAATATCTATTTCAAGCTGAGCTATCATTCATACATTTTTGGTTAGTGTTGTTTCAGGTTGATCTCGATCCTTATGGAGCACCTTCTGTGTTCTTAGACTCAGCCGTTCAATCTGTTGCTGATGGAGGAATATTGATGTGTACCGCAACTGATATGGCAGTGTTATGTGCAGCAAATGGAGAAGTTTGCTATTCCAAGTAACCAAATAATCCCTTTGCTTATGGCGTTACATAATTTTATTAGTCATTATATCCTTCTTATGTGATCTCATCTGCAACTAGATATGGCTCCTATCCTTTGAGAGGAAAATATTGCCATGAAATGGCTTTGCGGATCCTTCTTGCATCTATTGAGGTACTTCATTTGTGAACTTTTTGTTTATAGTTATTTTAAGCAGCGAGTAATGATTTCTGGCTACATTCATGCAATTTCTTTCTTTACATACTTTTTTGCATTATCCTAAAATTAGCAGCTGTAGCATTTTGAAGTTTTATCAACAAACTAGAAAAATCCGTCACTTATAATTTAATATAGAAATTAGAAGTTCATTAACTTCTTTTTGTTAATCCTATATCCTAAATAACGGGAGCTTCTTTAATTTTTCTATGTTCTTAATCTTTTTTTATTTGTTTGTTATTTTATTTCAGAGCCATGCAAATCGATATAAGAGATATATAGTTCCAGTATTATCTGTTCAGATGGATTTCTATGTTCGCGTTTTTGTTCGTATATACACGTAAGTGTTCATCTTTTCTACAATTTAGCCAATTTTTCATAGGTTATCAACTTTCTCTCTATAGATGTGAGTTTTCTAATAATTGCTTGCAGTTCTGCAAGTGATGTGAAAAATACTCCTTTGAAGCTCTCATATGTCTATCAATGCATTGGCTGTGACTCATTTCATCTTCAGACAGTTGGGAGGACCGTCTCAAAGGTATTTCTACATTCACAATCTTTGAATATCTTACTCGTACAAACTGGTTGTGCTGAATTGACCAGCTTATACTCTAATCTAGAAATCTTGGTGGATGAAAAAATGAGTGCCTAGAGATGCCAGTATCATGGTACCTACTAATGTTCTTCATCAGCCCATAGTCTCACAAGTTTTATAACCCAACACTTACTGTGTGAAAATTCTTCCCTCAACTCGTCATATCCTGCCAAGAAATGCTTGGACCTCAGGTGGATTGTTGGTTCTAGTGATATCTGCTCTGGAGATGGAGTGTCCCTCGCTTAAGATAAAGCTTAGATGCTGCATTTTGTTATCTGAATTCACAGAATTTATTTTTTATCTCGCTTAATAAAGATCATAACATCAATTTTCCTTGCTTAAAGAAGAAGATAACATCATGAAAATAGAACATTTAATCAACTTTAAAAGTCTCCAGGATCGGGTGTTCTGTTACTGCAAGTGTAACACGATCTAAATCCTATTTGCAAGCTTGTTTCTTCAATGGTTCTTTCTTTCATGCTGTTGCCAGAATGATGACCTGCTAGGAATTTGGAGGAATCCCTTTTGGATTCTTGTATGTTCAATGGGGAAGTCCCTCCTCTTTGCCTTAGATCATGAGTTTAGTTAGTTGTACCTTTTAATCCTTAGTAGAGACTGTTTTAATACATATTTTCAAATATGGCCATTTACATATTTTAGTTTTCTGCTTATCTAGGATAAGAGTGTCCGATGCCTCCCTGGATTTGGCCCTGCGGTTCCTCAAGAGTGTAGTGATTGTGGTAAGAAATTCAACATGGGTGGACCCATATGGTCTGCCCCCATTCATGATCAAGAATGGGTAGCTGCCATGCTTGCAAATGTGAAATCAATGAAGGAACGCTATCCTGCTTATGAGCGGATCTCTGCTGTATTGACAACTGTATCAGAGGTGTGGTTTGCCTTAATATTTATATATGCCTCTGTCCATCAGGCTGTTTCATTCTTTATTCCTTTTAAATATATCCAGAATATGTTACATAATTTAAAGAAATGAAAACTACTTGAAATCTTTGGCAAATTAAAGTAGCAATTACATCTTTTTTCACTTGTTGCTGATTTAGTATTAAACTCTTTTCCAATGAGAGGCACATAAACCTTTTCTTGATGTTCTTTCGGGAATAAGGAGCAAACAATCTTCTGATAACATGTTATTCAATTGTCCTTTCCTGTTGAATGTAATTCTGCACAGGATCAGGAGGTTGAGTTGGTGTGAAAATCCTTGGTATTGTTACGTCTTTTCTTTTCGTTTTGGTATAACAGTTGTACTAATTGTTGAAGAAGTATTGCATAATAGTGAAGAAGGTAGTTATCACAATTGGACATAGTAAATTTGTTGATAGGTCTTTACCTGCTCTAATGGCCACAAATGTGAACTTGATCTTGTAATGGGGCTTCTAACGTGTTTTAAGGAAATATAAATTCAGTTAGGAATCCTTCAATCTACTCACAGTTCTACGTTGATGAATTTGACAAGTAATGGCGTGACTTTTACTGCTGGCACAGCAGCCCAATTTTTTTGGGGGTAAAGAAACTTTTGTCCTTCTCTAGTTATTTGGAGACATTTGTTATTCACTGCAGATCCTATTGATGAGAAATAGTTTAATCAGTTATTTTCGGTGGACGTTTTCTAAATTCTGATCAAAGAGTGCTTTTGCAGGAACTACCTGATATTCCTCTGTTTCTGAGTTTGCACAATCTCTGTGCAACACTGAAATGCACTTCTCCCTCAGCAGTAATATTTCGCTCTGCTGTGATAAACGCAGGATATCGCATATCAGGGACTCATGTGAATCCTTTGGGGTTGAAAACAGATGCTCCTATGAATGTCATTTGGGATATCATGCGTTGCTGGGTAAGTTTTAATCATTTGCTTGTTTTTGGCAGTTCTTGCTTGATATTCTTAGTATTAGCTTAAAAACACGCCTTTGCTTGTTTCATATTTTGACAATAAGACACCCTTCTCCTTCTACCATCTGAGCTGATAACGTTCTATTTGCAGGTCAGAAATCATCCTGTGAAAGCTCAACCATCTGACCAGTCTGGAAGTGTGATTCTTGCTAAGGAGCCTGTTCTGCAGGTGAACTTTAACCCTCTGGATGTGTGACATTATTTTACCGCATCATTGTCATATGGCATAAAGGGTACTTTTTGGTCCAAACTATATTGAATTTAGACATATAAAGGTGTAAAAAAAAGGACAAAATGTTCCTTGTTTAATGAAGGACAATATGAATGTGAGATTCTGGTCCATATTCTTGATAATTCATGTACCCTTCTCCTTGCCTTCCAATATCTGGGAATCATTTTATGTAGATGATGTCACCATATGTCACTGGAGACTTGGTTCTGGTTCTGCAAATCCATCTCTTTTGCACTAGTCACTATATCTTTTTAAAAAACTAAATTTACCTGCACGACCCCTTTCACCGAGGTCTCTGATTTTGAAGCAACACCCACATATGTCTGTCATGAAAACTCTAGCTTTTTGTACACATACAAGTTGTTGACATGTGTGTAGTGTACGATAACTCACTTTATTTTCAATCAAGAATACAGTCTTTTAATACTCATATCTGGAATATTGATCTTGGTGTAATATTACAGGCAAATTTTGCTCGGGCTGTTGCATCCCTTAGCCAGGCACAAGCCAAGAAGGTTGCTCGTTTCCTCCCTAACCCTGAGAGGAATTGGGGTCCAAAACTAAGGGCAGGCCGGCAGATCACCAGTAAGCATGTGTCTCTTTTGGGTCCTAAAGCATTGAATGCAATGAGCAATCTTGAAATTGGCGAGGGTAGCAACCATGGGAATGGCGAGGGTAACAACCATGAGAATGGCGATGGTAGCAACCATGAGAGTGGTGATGGTAGCAACCATGAGGATGTTGAGGAGCCTGCAGCCAAGCGTAAGAAGACCGAAGAATCTGATTCATAACTTATATATCTTGGCCAAGTGTCTGCAGTTTTGATCCCATCATAATCCATCTCTTCTGCTGCATTTTCTTGCAGAGTGAGATCCATCCTCTTTCTGATAACTGTGAAAACGCCTATCGATAATGGGGAGGATTTCATCTTGTTTATCTCAAGTACTTTTTAATTTTTAAAGGTAGTAAGGCTATTTATATTCCTTTATTTCAATCTTAATTCCAGTTGCTGTATTAAATTTTGTTTTTCATTTTCATTTATCAGAAAACTACTGTGTAACATGGCTTGCGTTGTCTGTTTGGTCTTTCATGTCGACGAACATTAGTTAATTTTTCTTCTGATGCTTGACGATTAAAGTAATCATTCTGTAATGTTGATAAAAAAAAATGATACTGATCAGTTAAATTCAGAGAAAGTTGCAATCTGTTTTGTCTAATGTTTATGGTAGTGACCGATCATTTCTTCAAATTTGTTGATGAGAATTCGCAATTAGTATATCTGAGTATTGATTTAGGATTAGTAAATTCTAAACATGCAAAAAAGGGTCCTTATATTATTAATTGTTGCTAGATAAATCATTTGTTAATCAGGTATGTCAAAAGATAGATGGTAGAAAGCACAGGTTTTGTAGAAAAGAGAAGTAAATTAAAATTTTCATCTGGTCTTCGCATAAAAGTGAAGACCTTATTGTTTATTACAGTTTACAAGAATTAAAGGAGGAGTTTTACACCCACAAATACTCCAAATATAGACTTCCCCTACAACTCCCAAGTTCACTAGCCCTACCTTCGGTGTCCCCTACTTGTGGTTAAAGGTAACAACTTCGGACATGACCAGCTCCTATAGTGTGAGGGGTGGTGTGTACACAACAAAAAAAAAATATAAATCCAAAGCTATAAAATACTGCAAGTAAACTAAGAAGTTACAAAAAAAAAACTATGAAATGATTTATTTGGAAGCAGCATTGGTAGCTTTGGCAGAGTCTTTAGTTGGAGGATTGAGCTCATCCCAAGCTTCAATCCAAGTGACCATAGCATCAGCAAGCTTCACAAAATAAGGATCAATTTTCCCAAGTTTTTCATTAACCTGCTTGGCCATTTCAACATAGCATTTCTGGACAGTAGTTGACTCTTTAGACAGGTTCATTTGCTGAAAAAATGGAATGATTTCTTCTTGCCAGAATATTCCATTGTACTCTTTCTTCAGGTTCACAAATGGATTACTAGCTTTGCTGTGGTAGATGTAGGGTAATCCAGTCTTGATACCTAACCCCAAGTGATCACATATAACCTGCCAGTTCGTTTAGAGTTTAAGTTCTATGCATTAACACGTCAAAATATCCACATATTTCAATCACATAATAAAAGTAGCGAACCTTGCAGCACCAACCAGCCCACATATCGTCGTAACGTCCAATAGGCTGACCATCTCCCATGAGTCCAAAGTACATAGCAGGACCAATAAGGTCACGGTCAAATGCCAGATTCATACCACACATTGGGAAGAGTGTACCCTTTGGGATTGTTAACACGGTATCAACATACCTATCAATACGATTTCAATCACAAGCAGATTCAGAATTTAAACTTCATACATAGTTTTTATATATAAAACTTCCCATCATTGAACTCAATGTACTTTTGACAATAAGGTTACTTATTAAAACTTGCATTAATTAGTCCGTTTAAACTGTCAATGTATATAAGTAAAATTCGTGTACAAATAAAGAGGAGATCGACCTAGTATTCCTCTCGAGAGGCTTGACAAGTTGAGTAGGGGCATCATAATCAGGAATGTTGAGCCATAGTCCATGAGAGACTGCAGTTGAGACACCCTCACGTAGGCTAAAAGGGTATCCACGCACAAAATCAGCACCATCTCTAAATGGATCATAAAGTGTGTTGAAAAAATAGGGAGTTGATGGACAAAGAAGATTCTTTATGTGTTGTTCCAATGCATTTATATCTTTCCCACTTGGGTCCTTTGCAACCTATCAATTCAATTTTCGAAAAACAAACAAGTCAAAATATAAAAAGCTAAAAATATGAATATAATATTAGAATTTCTTAAGGAGATGTCTTACGAAGCAATCATCATCAATGGTGAAAATATACTTCTTCTTGGAGACCATATAACCAAAGCAACGACAAGCCGAGTCTTTGAATGAAATGCAAGAAGCTCTCGGGCCCAAAATCTTGTTAATATCATTACGATTGTAGAGCTCATAATCAAAGCCATCAGGAACCTTAATAGTCTTTGAAGGATCACCATCTTGTACAATAATTAAATGATATTGCTCGAAAAATGGCCTCCACATCTCAAGAAAATCTAAATTTCTTATGGTTGGTATCACAATGTCTAGCTCATCTTTCAAAGGAACAGTAGCCATTTTGAGAGAATTGATGTAATATTTTATTTTTTTATATTATAGCAATGGGAAGAATTTATTTTAGTGAGAAATGAAGAGAAATGGGAAGAGCTTTTATACATTGAAAGTCAGAGTATAGGTTGATGACACGCGTAGGGTGTGGGAAAAGATTATTGTTACTGACTTTGTCAAAAGCATGCAATGCCCGTCCTATACTAACCGTTATTGGCAACATGGCCCTATGCATATAAATCGGTTATAGTTCAAGTTATATATATATATATATTGTGAGTAAATAAAAAAAAAATTACGAAGTAAAGTTATTCAAATGATATATATAATTAAGTTCATTTAAAATAGGGAAAAAGGACAAATATACTCCCGAACTATTATAAATAATATGCAGATACCCTCCGTCATACTTATGAGACATTGGTGCATCTGCCATCCACAAACTAGAGCATATATACCCTTTATACTAACAGACATACACGTGTTATAATCTTATCTACCAACCCGATATTTATTAAATATCGGATCGACGGATAAGATTGCGCCACGTGTTCCTATTTAATCCGTTAGAGTGAAGGGCATATATGCTCTAATTTTTTGGCGGCAGAGGGACCAATGTCCCAAAAATATGACGGAGGATATCTACGTACCATTTACGATAGTTCGGAGATATATTTATCCTTTTTACCTTTAAAATATGAAATGAACTTATCAAGCTATATGCATAGGGCCATGTTGCCAATAACGGCGAGTACAAGACAGACATTGCATACTTTTGACAAAGTCAATAACCATAACCATATATATGAATTTTATCATGAAAGAACTATAAAATATGGAATTCGTTACCGGTACCCTCAATTTGTTTAAAATTTGCATTTTAAGCTAACCATTAAGATGAAGAATTCTATGGTTCACTTTTACTTGTCTATTATATTAAAAATAAAATTTTATTTTATTTATTTTAGTATATCAAGAAAAAATAGTTTTTTTATTTATTTATTTTATCCTTAGCAATAATTATTCATTTGTCAAGTCCACTAAAACTATAACTAATTAATATGGATATCAGGAATAAAAAAATATACTCAATTTATTATTTCTTAAAATAGGTTTAAAATTTATTATGAACAAATAAATGTGAACAGAAAAAAAATAGTAAAAGGTTAAAGCTTAGGGTGTTTATTTATAAAAGAGAAAACGTAAAGTTTAAAGTTTTTAAGCCAAGTGTTGAGATTAAGGAAGGGTTGTTGAAATTAGACCTTTAATTGCAGTTCCATTAACTAATAAAATCCCATAACATTTAGTCAACATTAAAAATTTGGGGGGGAATATATAACTAGCCAAGTCCGAAAGTAGCTTAACTTTGTTAAGCCATAGAAAAGTATAGCCATAGATTTGGTAGCAAGTTACTTTTAAATGAGATAAAAAAAACGAATCATATATTTGTGGTTAGCTTGAATTACGGAAAATTGAGTTTATTAAACGAAACTTGCAAAAAAAACAATTCCACAAATTTCTCTAACAAATGAATAATTTTTTTCTTTTTTTTTCTTTTTCAATTCACAAAAATTAGTTTAACATATTTATAATGTATAGGGGCTTGCATGCAAGTACCAAAGAAGAAAATGTAAGTGTTACTTTCCGACGAATCAGCTCAAAAAAATTTCAAAATGCCAACAGTTTCTTGCTTATGGATGTGTAGAGTGTATTTCTTATTGTCGTCAACAAATTCTTTAGTCAAAATAGAATCAATCCATCTAATATTTTTTCCGTTTTATTCAAAAAGAAAAAGAGTTGTATCATTGATTTTCATAAATTAATTATAAAAAATATCAAAAATAATAACTAGTTATTTCATAAAAAAATATTGGTATATAAGTTTCAAAGAACTAACGAATAAATTCTATAAAATAAAATTATAATTCTCTATTTATAAGTATTTGGAGAAGATGAACTTATCTATGATAAGTATATAATTGATGTATAATAAGTTTAGATTCGAATGAATACATATTAATTATTCATCAATTATATAATGCATATCCAATATATTATATGTATTAGTAAGATATATTAATTTTAGACTGACGTAAATGTGGAAGTTTTACCATTATTGGGTTTGTGGGTCATAATTTGTAGGCTTAAATTAATGATTACAATATAAAGTAAATAATTGTTAAAATAATTTTCTAATTTGTTTATAGAGAGTAATAAAATATAAATAGGTTTATTATCAATTTATTATTAATCTATAAAAGCGTTGGGTTAAATTTAGTAACTTAAAACTAATTTTAATAAGAGAAAATAAATATACTACATATATACCAAAAAATAACAAGGTAGAGTTGCTTATTTTATTCTTACTGAGCTAAATACTTCGGTAGTATTCCTAAAAGATATAAAACATTTAACTTGGTGATATTACTATTGATGAAAATAAAAATTGATTCTAATAAAAAGAAATGTTAGCCATTTGTTTGTCATTAGTTATCTTAGATCTTGTAGTGCAAATATTATTTATTAATATGCAATTTTAAATTGTTTATTTGAAAGTTCAAAAATATTTATTGTAAAAAGGAGATAATTTCTTTTCTTTATAAGGAAAAAGAACAAATATATCCCCGAACTATCGTAAATGGTATGCAGATATCCTCCGTCATACTTTTGGGACGTTGATGTCCATGTCGTTCAAAAACTAGAGCATATATTATACTAACAGACATACACGTGTCATAATCTTATCCACCGATCCGACATTTAATAAATGTCGGATCGACAAATAAGATTGCGCCAAGTGTCCCTATTTAGTCTTTCGTTAGAGTGAAGGGCATATATGCTTTAGTTTTTGAACGGCAGGGGTACCAGTATCCCAAAAGTACGGCGAAGGATATCTGCATATCATTTACGATAGTTCAGGGGTATATTTATCTTTTTCCCTTCTTTGTATATAAATTTTGGACTTAAAACAGCCTTTAATATTATTTTGAATAGAAAATAAAATTATAAAATTCACTACTAAAATTGTTTGGAGTATCAAAATTTTGGAGCCGTTTATTAACTTTGACCCTTGGGCCACACCTGACTGCTAGTTGAGTTACTATAGAACTCCAGCGTTAATGGGCTTCGAATATGTGTGGGCCGGTCAACATTCAGAAAGATTAATGGGCACCGAATATGTGTGGGCCGGTCAACATTCAGAAAGATTAATGGGCTTCGAATATGTGTGGGCCGGTCAACATAAGGAAAGGTTAATGGGCTTCTATATATGTGGGCCGGTCCCTATTCAGAAAGGTTAATGGGCTTTTACTTACTAATCTTCATTTTTTTAAGGAAAAATAACTGAAATACACGTCTTATGTTTTCTTTATTTCCAATATCACCTTCTATTTCTAAAAACCTCTAAAATTCCTTATTCGAGCTACATATTATCTATCCAATTTATTTTATAATGTATCCAAGCTACATATTATGTATTCGAGTTAGTTTTTAATATATCCGAACTACATATTATGTATTTAATTTGTGTTACTTATTAAGAATTTAATGTAATTACAAACTAAAAAGGGATAACTTATAATTTCATATTAAAACTAAAATTAACCTTTTTTTTACGCTGGTACTTTAATGATTTCGGGTTTATTCATTCGTTTTTTTTTTTTTTTTTTGCTTTATAACAACGGCGTAGAAATAATTAACACTGTATAAGATCGATCAACTCTGCAAAAAATTGTGTTTAATTCGTGATTATGTTAGCGGGAATAATAATTAAGTTGTACACCCCATGTTACTCTTAGCTTTGCATCCTACAAATCTCTCCTGTTTTTTGAATTTTTTTTTTTGCTCTGTACATTCATGAATCGATAGTTAGTGAGTTGAAACTCTAATCCGTAGACCATTTGGTGCTTCAACTCTGGGAAACTTCATCAGTTTATCTCCACCTACTTCTTCCCATCTGCATAAATCATAACACAACTTCCATTTAGTAACATATCAATACGCGATAAAACTAATAAAATTTATATACATGTATTATAAATATATTAATTACCTGTATTTTGTTACGAAGTAATGAAGAAATGTAGAAATCTCTGCTACACCAAGCTCCTTTCCAGGACATTGTCTAGTACCACCTCCAAATACCAAAAATGAGTTTTGGTGTTCCAGGCTCTTATCCTATAATTAGAACCATTATTATTTGTTAACTCCGATTTCAAAAGCAAATTAAGCATATATATTATTGGGTACGCGTAATTCAACAACACTAACCATCCATCTCCATGGATTGAATGTATATGGATCAGGATAAAGACTTGGATCATAATTCAACTCCCTCGTATACACGTATATTCTCCATCCTTTAGGAATGATATACCCTAAAAAAATATACATAAAAAAATAAAATAAGACCAAGTATACATAAAGTTTTGAATTTATGAAATTATTATATGATAGGAAATAATATTAGGGAATTGTACTTTCCCAAAAAGTTTAAGAGACGACACATGGGTCAGGAAGGGAAACTGTATGGGCTGGAATGGTAGGTGTGCCATGTGGATTGTGGTATTAGAGGGTCCATAACACAAAAGATGATCATATACTATATACATCTATCATTATTTTAAACATTTTAATCAGTCTAAATGAGAAGAATATTTTCCCAACATCTGATGCTCATAATTTCACCAAATCACTCAAATACATAATGAATATATAATGACTTTAAGTTATATCTTATAATAATTGTAATAATATACAGGTCATCTTTTACTTGTTACTCTTGAGACCACATTTTAACGAAGTTGATGTGTAGATATTCTTTGAATAACTTGCTAAGACGATCAATGGATAAAATACATTAGTTTAACATGCATGAGATTTTCCCATATAATAGTACTTACCATTTATTTCCATATCTTGAGTTGTTTTTCTCAAAACCCCATTTACTATTGTTGCTAACCTGGAGGTCTCTAAAATCACCTGCACAAGCAAAAATATGTATATAGATTCAATATATTGATCTATCTCATATACACTAATATTGTTTTAATAATTTTCTTTTTTACACTATCAATGTAATTTAACGTGTTATATAGACACTTACAGCTCGTGTGAACCGCATTGCCTTGTAATCGTTGTAATCGATAGGATCCTCAGGTTTTTTCTTTTCTCTAATAGCCATGTGTTCTTTCTGCAGAAAAACAAAAAACAAGGTTATAAATCAAGAAAAATTAAAACAGCAATGTAATTAATTTAATTTTTTGAACTTACTCTGAGTTCTTCAAGAACTTTTGGATGATCATGAAGATATTTAACAGCCATCATAGAAGTAGTGGAAACAGTTTCATAGCCAGAGTACAAAATAGTTATAATCAAATCAATCATCTCATCATCTGTTAATTTGAATCGAGTTGCTTCTTCATTCATCAGATAACCAAGCATATCGTGTTGAATTTGCTTCGAAGCTCTTCTCTCTTCTATGAGTGTTCGTAATAAGTTCACAATAATTTTCCTTGCCTGAAAGACATTTTTCCTAAATTATTAGATGCTCTGTGAAAACGTATCTAACATGTTAAAATACACTGATAGTATCGCGAAATTTTACCTGAAATCCGCGATGATAGTTGGTGTTGGGAAGATTGATTGGTAGTGAAAGAGTGCCTAATACTAGATTGAAGAATTCAGGCATGAATTCTTGAGCTAAAGAGGTAGATTCAATCCCAGCAATTTGCTTCAACGATGATAGAAATGCCATCTAATTGAAAACTTAGATTAGAACAGAGGAAAAAACAGAGGTCAAATAAATTTGGCAAGACTGAGTTAGTGACTGACCTTATTGGTTTTTTCTTGAATGTCAATGACTTTATTATCCCAATTGTTCAAGTGGGATCTCATGAACTCATCAATTTTGGGCAAAAGTTGGTCTCTGATCATTGTAGGGCTAATTAGAGATAACAATGCACCCCTCATGTACTTGTGAGCTGAACCATTGACAGCTGCAATATTACATTTACCTAAAATATCTAGCATAGACTGTGGGTATCCTGGGACCAGTCCTTTTGCCTCATTCACAAGTATATATCTATTCAGTTCTGGATCCATTGAAACAATTGTTGGACAACCAAGTATGTGTGATTTGAAAAAACTCCCATATCTGATACCACAACAAAATTTTAATCAGACTTA